>JAOWAW010136076.1:0-35431 GCA_028565695.1 Nicola tetela
TATGTCAGTTATGAGGGCACGAATATTTCTGAGAATCATGGTTGGGTGTACTTTGGTCCTGGAGGCAGGACCAAAGTATTATTTTTACTTCGCATTTTCTGCTGGTCTTGTACTGCTAAAGAGTCACACAGCTCGGTCCGTAACATATTGGTTATTTTATAAAAAAAAAAAAGAAAAGAAAAAGAAAGAGACAAAAAATGAAACCACCAGTGAAAAAACACTGGTCCCAGCAGGGCTCGAACCTGCGACATCCGCGTTATTAGCACGGCGCTCTAACCAACTGAGCTATAGGACCAGACCTACACCGTAATAGTGAATCTGAATATAAGTAGGCATGCCGCTTTTGATGGGTTTGTGCTACAAAAGTACTAGCGCCGTGAATGCGATATTTTTTGGCACTCCGCCCCCACCACCTATCAGTATCAAAGACTTTCATACGACTTCTCCAGTTTCCTGCATCATCGGTCAAATCAAAGCGCTGTTACGGTCTTGCCTTCCTTCCCATGGGCCAGCAAGGCTAAGCTAGCGGTTACTAGAGAAGGAGATTAAGCATGGTCCCTCATGGTGAAGAGTGTCTCACATTATATACACATGTTGCATTACAGGCCTATGAGTACTGGGCAGATGAGTACCAGGCAATGAAGAAATTTTCAGAACAGGAAAATTTTCGGAAATTTCGGACGAAAGTAAAATCTCCGAAATTGCTTACCTTCTGAAATTTTATACTCCGGTCTACCTCCAAACATCGCACAAAACTGACATTGTCGCCGCGTTTAGTCAGAAACGACCAACGGACGTACATGTACGTTATATAATTATTGCACCGTCATACGAAATAGTTGAAGGATCCCCTGCTATTTTAACATCTTTCAGTTGTTTGTAGATGTACAACTTGACGCTCTAGAAAATTAGTAGTAGAAATGGCCACTGCACGGTTGAGACTAACGAGAAATACAAGCTTTTACCCGTTCTAAGGCCTGTTTTACACGCCTTTTGTTGAGGTCTAGATATCTTCCTTGAAAACCTGTGGATACTCTCGGATCACCCCCTGCGGGCCTTCACTTGAACTGTTGTCCTTGTTAGCAGTAGAGGTGTAGAGAATGTACGAAAAGAAGCAAATCAACCACTGAACCTTTCATTGCTGCATGCGCGAGGCGGTGAGAGGAAAAAAAAGGTACAATCATGGAAAAATACCTAGTCCCAGCAGGGCTCGAACCTGCGACATCCGCGTTATTAGCACGGCGCTCTAACCAACTGAGCTATAGGACCAAACCTATTACCTGTTAGTGGATCTGGGTATAAATATCGCATGCCTCGTCTGCACGCAAATACGGAGGAGACTAGCTCGCTGGAGTCAGGCTGGGGTCTGTGGTCAGACTTGCAGTCTGACTGCAAATTTCCTTTGGCATGAAATTTCAACGTGTCAGTCAATAGATATACTAGTACATCATACCTCAGGGCCATGTGATTTGTGCGTGCTTTCACGAGTGAGCCAACGCGGCTTCTGACGCACGTATCCGCAGCCTGGCGATGTCGGAATGCGGGAAGTTTTGGCACTGCCGGAGATGACGTGTCGACGTCACACGCCCCACTAGACCTCGATGTAGATTAGCTCTGAGCCAAGCGTGTACATAAAACTGGCAAGAGTGCGTTTCGCTCCACATCTTTCACGGTATTGTCGCCATGAGTGAGCCCGGAGCCAGCGCGGCAGCAACTGCTGCTGGATCCGGAAAACCCAAGACCGAGGCGCAGTTGCGGAAAGAGGTGGAGAAGGAAGCCAAGAAACAGGCGAAGTTGGAGAAGTTTGCCAAGAAGAAAGAAAAGCAAGGACAAGCTGCCGCGGCCGCACGTGATGGGGAGGTAGATGGCGATGTTAGCCTATATCAAGGGATATTGATCGAAGCGAGTAGCTAACGATTTTGATCCTTTGTCCGGGAACTGCTGCAGAAAAAGACCAAAACCAAGAGGCAGAGAGAGAAGGAAGAGGTCGAGTACACAGCTGTCACGAAGCCGGGCGCGAAAAAAGGTGGGAATGGGCTATCAGTTACATTGTCGCCGTATCGTGCTCGTATACTTGTCATACGCGTTTGTAGAAAGTTTTGCTAGTTACCAACTAGCGGTCGCGACCCGGTGAAGCTCTGTTTCAATGGCTTCTTTCCAGGCTCTGCCAATACTTTTAGAAAAAAACGATGTAGGATAAAAGCGCGTTTGTGCAATTGTTTTCTCTTTACGTGTATTCTCTTGGAGCGAGCTTTGGTGAATTTAGTGACAACGACCATGCATATGCACAACAGTTTGGTGCGCTCCTGGAGGTATGTGAACGACGGCACAGTTAAACCCTTTAAACTTTAAACCCTTTAAACGTTCGTTATCGAGACACACTCAGCGCGCCCACATTACCCACGCCGTTACTTGTCGCCTCTTCTTTCCTTCGCAAGCATTTGTCTACTAAATATTCTCTTTCTTTCGAAATGGCTCCTAGGTTGAAAGTGGGATCACCGTCTCAGTCACGGATCATTTCGCGACTTTGATTTATTCATTTTTTTATCTCCGTAGGGATGTGATCAGTGTTGTGATAGGTCATGTGATTGGTGTTGGGTATACATGTATGTACTCGCGCTTCAAAGTGGGTGGTTCTGGGGACTCAAGTGGCTTCGGTCATGCAGACCAGTATAATGTTTTAGCCTAGCTGCGGTGTCTTCTTGACCTTGCTCATTTCGCAATCGCTCTCGGAGGTTTGATGATGGATTTCTCCTCCATGGTAAACACCTCATCTGTGGGGGCATTTCAGTTTATTTGCCTTATTCTTAAAGCGCTCGGGCGGTCCTTCCGCTTTCTTACGGGTCGCTCATAAAAACACTTATTGCCGCTCAGAGATAAAGTCAAAAGAACAACATATCATGGCATATTCTCGCTGCCTCGGCAAACCCTTCTACATCCTTATGTGCGTCTAATCAAAGAGAAGATCCCCCGTTTCCTGCCCTAACCAGCGTTGGGAATTACTGGCTTCCTACATAAGTGCTATCTATCCCAATGAAATGCTGGTGGCAGGAAATCTCAGCGCTCGAGCGAGAGCGCAAAGCAGATTTTTTGTAAGCGACGTTCACAACATGTACACGTTTATCGATCTTCGCAGCAGGCTGGATGCGCGGATAGCCTTTCCGGGTTCACGCAGAAGACTCATCAAAACTTCAGGGCCAGAGTCCCCATAGCGCTGAACAGTACCGTGCAGCTGTTGCTGCCGGTGCTACTTATGAGCATGCACGAGCGACGTTTGTCGCTTGCTTACCCTATTTGCAAGAAACATTAAAAAGGGTATTCCTGGGCATGTCCAATTAAAACCAGAGCAGAACAGCGTTCACTGTCGGCATGCGTATAATCATCTCGCTGTACGCCCGGACAGAGACCTGTGAGAGAATGTCTCTTGCAAATCGTATGCTTTTCCAACGCGCTTACTCTGAATCTGAGAGTTCAATCGAATAATTGTCCTATTGAAGATCCACAATCCCTCGTCTTCCTCCGGCTTGTCGTCCAGTATCTCCTGTTATCACCACAGTCAAGTGGCATCTTGGGACGGTCAATTTTAATGCTCATTACCACACACCGTCGGGGAGTTTGGGGCTAGGGTTGATTGAAACAAGAACATTGAATGACCGTCAAATTCTGTAGTAGAGTTATGTACGCAAAGAGATTGTTCTATGCTGGAGATAGGGTACTATAACTGCAAGGGAAGACGTATTTTTAAAGAACTTACTGCAGTGTTCAGTGACTCTCTTTGATCGGTTTGTATGCTGTGTGTAGACGTCACCAATGCCATGCCCTCAAGTTATAGCCCACGGTATGTGGAAGCGGCTTGGTATGCTTGGTGGGAGAAAGAGGTAAGGTAGCATTTCTTCTGAGTTGTTCTTACCTGCTGTATCTACAATGGGGTTTGCCTGTATTCTTTCGCTATACCTGCAGGGATTTTTCAAGCCAGAATACAGAGTAAGTGTTACTTTGTCCCAACATTGTAGACACACTCTAATGCCGAGGGATCTCAGTATGGGTGTAGAGTTGGTGTCTTGTTTGTAGGCTCGGAACTGTGATAAACTCATCTGACAGAACGCCGTGATTACCGTATCTGAATTCATTACTCTTATCTCAAATGGCAGTGTAGGATTACAATAGTACAGCTGTTTGATTCTCTACTCCTTGCTTCTCTCTCTCCCTCTCTCTCTCTCTCTCCCTCTCTCTCTCTCTCTCCCTCTCTCTCTCTCTCTTTCTCTCTCTCTCTCTCTCTCTCTCTCTCTCTCTCTCTCTCTCTCTCTTGAGTCTAGGTGCACTTTCTTCATCTGTATTCTCTGTTCTGGACGTGTTAGCACTCTGGTGTGGTTCTCTTACTTTCTTCTCCTGTCTGGAATGATTAGCACCCCGGTATGGCCAAACAGCGTGGTCGCTTCATGATTCCTATCCCACCACCGAATGTGACAGGATCACTTCATCTTGGTCACGCGCTGACAAACTCAATTGAAGATGCTCTCACGCGATGGTATGTAGTCATTGCTATCCATGTGTTAATTTGAAATCTGAAAAGAAGAATGCGAGCAATGGTAGATACAGGAGCCAGTTTTTACTGTACGCACAAGAAAATAGACAGATTGCCTTGGGAAAACAGGAAGGTAAGTTAAAATGCGAAGAAGAGGATATAATCCGAAGTCCAGGGGTTTTTCAATAGGAGATTCTCATCTGGCCTTACCCAGATGCATTAAGTTCTACATGTGTACACTCAGGCACAGCCAACTAGGCACACCCAGCTGGGGCATACATGTGAATTCAGCGATTGACCAAACCAATGCATTTAGATTAATTTCAAATGCCACACTGGCATATGTCAGAAATGTGTCCATAGCTTTCCTTTTTTCTGTGCGCCATACAGGCATCGTATGCGTGGTGATGAAACGCTGTGGAACCCAGGCTGTGATCATGCAGGCATTGCTACACAGGTACAGTATGCCACAAGACCAATTAACACGTCCTTTGGCCATGCAGTGAGAAAAGAGAATGAATTGAGAGGTGTTTCTGTATGCTCAGGTGGTTGTTGAGAAGAAGCTTTGGCGAGAACAGAAAAAGACACGGCATGACATTGGACGAGAGAAATTTGTTGAGGAAGTTTGGAAATGGAAGGAGGAGTAAGTGTGTAGCTGTGTGTAGAGTTACTTTGTGTCTGATCACATTTTGCTGGCTATCAAATCATCTGGGTACGAGGTGTGAAGTGAGCTCTTGGGGCAGAATCAATCTCACCACAGAGAGATAATGTTAAACAAGAAGTGAGTTACAGTGCAGTTTCTTTCTTTCTTGGAGCACATTTCTCAATTTTCCAAGCTGTTGTGTTGTTTTCATGCTTTGTGTCATCTTCATTTGTCAACCAATCATTTCCTTGCTTTTTCACCTGCTCAGAATGCACAGAGCAGACTCACAGTGACCAAGCGCCTAGGCAAAATGAAAATCACATTATGTTAACCACTCAACCAATCTGGCAGCTCAAAAGAGTTGGCTTCATGGCCAGCTTTCTGTGCATTCTGAGCTGGTGAAAAGTGTGAAAGTGATTAATTATAAACCTCCTGCAAAAAATGGTCATTTTGATGGTTTTCTTGTTGATTTTTTTCAAGGGCTGTGAAGATTGCTGAATGATCTCTTCTGCTGTTCTGCTCAGGAAAGGGAATCGGATCTACAACCAGCAGAAAGTGATGGGCTGCTCCATGGACTGGGACCGCGCATGCTTCACAATGGACCCCGTGAGTCCACTCTATTGCCACATAGCAATTCGATATCACGGCTCAGGCATTCTGATGATTTTACAAACCGTTTGTCACACTTGGCTACTTTGCAGCAGTGTTTGTACAGCATCTCCCATGCTTGTACAATCAATAAATAGAATTTCTAAGCTGCTCGCTCACAGTGCTATCCTATACAGTGTTACATTGGTTACTGCTGATGGTGGACAGCTCTGTGCACAAGTAATTTCTTGTTGAAATGTTCTTACTTTGTTCCTCACACTTGAATACTGACTTTATTCATTAAAGCACCCTGGCTGTAGTTGTGGCTTTTGTTTTCACCGTGCCAACACAGCTTGGTTGCTATATGCAATTTCCAACCACAATTATCACAGAGAAATTTGTGAGGCAGCAGTGTAATTAAAACAAGGTAATTTTGCTTGCATAATTAATTGGAGTTTGGAAATCATTCCAACAGCTTTAATGTGGATACTCTTGTAATTCATTCTGTGAACAACCTCTGGTTCCATGACATTTAAAATGACACCACTGCTAGGTTAGTGGTATCTCTCGTGACATGTTATCATGATCAAATTTTGAATATGCTGGTCAAACATGATACATTCCGATTGTTTTTCTCCTTTTTCCCTGTTCAGTGAGGACAGTGTTTAGTCATGACTATTAATAACTGTATGCTTGTTTGCTCACTGGATCATGCACTCATAACTGTGGATGGTTATCTTCATTTTCCTTCAACCATCCAGAAACTTTCACGAGCTGTCAAGGAGTCATTCATTAGACTTCATGAAGAGGGTATCATCTACCGCAGCAAGCGTCTGGTCAATTGGTCTTGCCAACTCAAGTCAGCAATTGCTGACATTGAGGTGACCGTTTCATTACAACTGCAGATCTTAGTGTTTCTGTGATCTTTCTGCAAGTCTTTCCATTAAAGTAATCATTTTTGCAGCCATGACTTGTCCTCAGTACCTTACACAAACATAGGGTCATGTGTTTCTCTCTTTTAGGTTGACAAGAGAGAGCTCAGTGGTCGCACACTTCTTGCTGTCCCCGGATATGAAGAAAAGATTGAGTTTGGTGTTCTGGTGTCATTTGCATATCGTGTGCATGAAGGAGGTACACCTTTGCAGTAGCAGTTTAACCCTTTGCAATGAATGGACACAAACATCCTGAACCTTATAAATAGCTCACTTGTGGCTAAACTTCAAGTGGCTGTAAAGAATTTCCGTTTTGTGACCACTTTGAGCAAAGTTTCCTAAGAAACATTCCAATAAATCCAAATAGTCATGACTGCATTTTGTCTGTGTGACTGAAAATTGCACAATGCATGTTCTTCTCATGTCAAACCCAGTCTTAGAAAAATGTTTGTGGCCCAGCAGCTATCAGGGCTAACATACTTGTATGTATGTTGGAGGCTGAAGTTTTTCTTTCTAAGAACGTCCTCTTACTTCAGTAAGCATTAAATGTATAGAAAAAGCTGAATGTGGACTAATAAGACACAACACTGTTTAGGATTGTTTTAAGTGTTAGCTTGGATTATCGCTAAGTCTTTCTTTGTCCATATTAATGATCGCAGATGGAGAGGTGGTTGTGGCAACAACTCGTGTTGAGACAATGCTTGGAGACACTGCTGTTGCTGTTCATCCCAATGATGAGAGATACAAGGTGAGCTGTTGCCAGACTCATTGTCAGGTCTCTCTAGCTTTCCTTGTATGATTTGGTTGTTTCAAAACTTCTTACTAAAACATTTATTCTCTTTCTTGTTTTAGCACTTGCACGGCAAATCAGTTTGGCACCCATTCCGAAAGTGTACCATCCCGATTATCTGTGATGGTTTTGTGGAAATGGACTTTGGCACAGGTGTGTTTTCTTATCTGACAGATTCCAGCAGAGTAGATTGTGTGGACAGGCAACATGCTTGTGTACCACTTTGCCCAGACTGACCATCAAGGACTAGAGCGAGTGTAAGAACTTCTTTGCTTGTGTTTGTCTGCGTGTTTAGGTGCTGTGAAGATCACTCCAGCTCATGATCACAACGATTACGATGTTGGTAAGCGACATGACCTGCATTTCCTTACCATGCTCACCGACAGCGGGGAGATCAATGATGTATGCGAACAGTTTAAGGTGAGTGCACCACATCATGTAAAAATACTGAATGGTGTTGTGACAAAGAGAAGCTGCATTGACGTGTTAAGTGTCAAACATACTTATGCTTTGTCAAGTTATCACTATTGTAGTTTAAGGTGGCTTGTTCTTCTTTACAGCTTGAGTCTTGTGATCTGATACAGTCCAGTTTTTCACTTGTGGTCGGATGTCAGTTTGCCTTGAGGAATTTTGTTCCGTGGAGTTGTGGGAATGGAGCTACAGGTGTAATGACTTTTCGTTGATGTGCAGCAGTTGTCAGAGAGTTTTCCAGCTTTGATCAATCCCTGTGCTCTCTGTCCTTCTGTAGGGTATGCGTAGATTTCAGGCTCGTAAGGCTGTTCTTGAGGCTCTCAAGGCAGAGGGTCTGTATCGTGAAACCAAGGATCATCCGATGGTGGTGCCCATCTGCAGTCGCTCCAAAGACATTGTTGAGCCGCTCATAAAACCACAGTGGTTCTGTAATTGCGATGAGATGGCTCGTCTTGCTATAAAGGTATGCTCATCGTTGCGTAGTCTTTACAATTGTATGAGGCTCACTGTGCTCTTATGTATCAGGGCAAGTCAATTTTTGGTGAATCATCAAGAACAGGGTGTGTTGAACTCATAGCTCAGCACTACAACTGGGCCTTCTATTTCTGTTGTTGAACATCATAAGAGTTTAGTTGAAGGAATTTGTCTGGGGTTGACTTGCCGATTAAAAGAAGTTCTTGCACTGCATGTGCCCTGTAGTTCAAGAGTAAAGCTACCAGTGAGGAATTCTAGAAGCTGGCTTTAGGGGTGATAGCAGCTATTCTTTTGGCCATGTTTCTCTTCAGTTGCAACTCATTTATGTTGCTGCTTGCTTTAATTTGTAGGCTGTGAAGGATGGAGAACTGCGGCTGGTACCTAAGATTCACGAGACCACCTGGTTTAAATGGCTCGAGAATGTTCGGTGCGTGCGTGTGTCAGTCAGTCAGTCAGTCAGTCAGTCAGTCTGTCTGTCTGTCTGTCTGTCTGTCTTTCTGTCTATCTGTGTGCATATGCATGCATGTGTGTGGACATTTGACTGTGTGTCTTTGTATGAGAGGATGTACATGTAAAGGCTGTGCTGTTCCTTGTGGTTGATAATTGTTTTTGGCTCTTACAATAAACACCTGTTTGCTCTAGTGATTGGTGCATTTCACGACAGCTTTGGTGGGGGCATCGCATCCCTGCTTACTTTGTAACCTTCTCTGATGAAAGCCTGCCCAAAGGAGAGGTGTGTTGTTATTTGTGAATGTGAAGTCAGACTCAGGTTTTAGCATTTTACAGAGCTGTAGTCATACACTATTCACCAGTTCACCTCTAAGGTGTGTCTCTCTGTCTCTTTAACCTGTAAGGGAAGTCCCTCTTCCTCTAAGGGACATCTCTCTTCCTCTCTCCCTCTGAGGGATGTCTCTCTTTCTCCCCAAATCTAAGGGATCTCTTTCTTTCCCTCTGCCTTTAAGGGATGTCTCTCTATCTCTCTGCCTCTAAGGGATGTCTCTCTTTCCATATCTAAGGGATATCTCTCTTTCTCTACACCTCTAAGAGATGTTTATTTTCCCTTTTGTGCTGTGAGGATACTGATGGGACATACTGGGTGAGTGGTCGGACAGAGGACGAAGCACGAGAAAAAGTGTCAGCACAGTTTAAAGTTGATTCAAGCAAGATCATCCTCACACAAGGTCTGTATTGTCTTCAAAACCGAGTGAATCCGCATATTGCCGGCGCAGATGGGCATTTAACTGCTTTAGACAAGCTTTGGCTGCTCTGACAACACAGCTATTTGTACAGAGGTTGTAGGTTTGATATTCTGGCTGAAAACACCTATATTAGCAAGGTAGGAATACTTTTCCAAGGTAGATATTTGTGCATGCTGGCAGTATAACGTGTATTAGCTCATGCTCTGGTGCTAGTAGGCAATGAATTCTTTCTCTGTTGAGTTCCTCTCTACCTTCCTGCCTGCTGAAATGAATGTTTTCTTATACAACTGATGACGCACTGTTCACTCACGGTCGAAACCCAAAGATTAGTCACAGGAGTTAATCACAAAGCAAAGAAGTGAAAATTATGAAACTCACTGCTGACATGCTTGATATATGGTACTTCTGACTGTACAGATAAGTGCTGGAATGTGTAAAAGGGCTGCAGCAGGTTTGCAGCACCTCTGCATGTTCCACGCCTCAAAGCACCAGGATTGTATCATTCAAGACTTCTTAAAGTGTCAGGAGGCCGATTTTGGACTTGCGTCTTTTCACATATTGATCCTAGGCCTAATTAAGACTCCCATTTCTGCAGGCCCAATACATGTATATGATTTGTTCACTTAGCATGTGACACTTATACAGATCTCTGATTGGCTGCTAAGTACTTCCTGTGAAACAAGTAATATATATTATGAGTGAAAGGTCGGTTTTCACCCTCAGCACAGGCTGCACATGAACATCTGGAAGGAATGGTCCTTTAAAGCAGCAGTGTCATGCTACTCTGTCCAATTTTTTTGTCACTGTATGCTGTGCTGCCATTTTAATGGTGGAGAATAATGGCAGCAAACAAAGTAATCAATATATCGGTGCATGGAGGCTCCAGTTCAGTTAGACTTGCGATCTCTGGCTTCGGTTCTGGAACATATACAGAAAATTTACTATCTTCTTCTGCACCTTCACATTGGTAAAAAATAGTGTCTACCTGGAGACTCGGATGGAACGGAAAAGTGCCTACCTTATGCAATCAGGGGTAAAGAAAGAAAAGTGTCAACAACAGTTCTCACACTCACTCCGGCTCTTGCCCTTGCTCTCTATCTCCCTTTCACACACACACACACACGCACGCACGCACGCACGTACACACATGCTGCTGCTGCTGCTGCTGCTGCCGCTGCTGCTGCTGCTGCTTTCACTACCGCTGCCACTCTCACTCACTTTGGTACCTGCTACTGCTCTTGCTCTGGCTTTTGGTGCTGCTTTTGTTCTAGCTCCCACTGCTGTTCTAGCTCCCACTCTCTCTTTCTCTCTCTCTCTCTCTCTGCTTCTGCTACTGCTGCTTTCGCTCACTCTTCAGCAAGAACAAGAGCAGCAGCAAAAACACCAGCGAGAGAGCTTGCTTTCACAATAGCTGCTGCTTTCGTTCCCTCTCTCGCCACTGATCCCACTTTCAATCTCACTGCTGATCTTGCTCTGGCTCTTGCTCGCTTTTGTACTCGCTGGCTTTCGTACTCCCACTCGCTGCTACTCTCAGTATCGCTCTCGCTCTTGCCGCCAACTCACTTTGTCTTGCCCCGGTCTCACTTTTGCCTCCACTCTTGCTTTGAGAAATTGCATTGGTAGGCACACTCTATCTCCTTATCATCTAGAGCCTCTGCATAGACACTTTTCTTTACTGACATGAAGGTAGACACTTAGGGGCCATCCGTAATTATCAATGTTTTTTAATTTCCTGCCTCAGGACAAATTGACTTTGACTCCCCTCCCCCTCTAATTCGTCACATAAGAAATTGTTGCCTGAACACTGGAAAAGAGTGGTCATCATGATTAGCATGGCCAAAAACGCAAGAGTGAACTCACACGATCACCACTTGTCTACATACATGACTTCTGGTTCTCCCCAGACACCACAACTTTTAACACAAGTACTAGTTTGCAAAACCTCTGTGCCTTGCAAGCGCGCAGACTAGAGAGTAAGGTTGACTACCAGGGCTTACATTAGGAAGCGGTAGGATGCAGGGACGTACGAATGGGAACCTTTTCCAGCTTTTTCACTTCAATAGGAAACCAGCTTCCCTGGATCCAATAATTAAGAGCACGAAGATTATAAACAGCATTGGCTGCAAGTGAGAGCAGTCCTAGCACCGTCAACCAACTCGGTAGAAAGCTGACCTGCTTGCAACCGACCTAGTTGAGTACTCATAACATCGTCCCACTAGTGCTAGGGCTCGTACATTAAGCACACTGTGTCAACTATGCACAGCTCATGGCAGGCATGTAGATCTACATTGCTTATTGAAGTCAATCTGGCAATCGCAGCCACAGAACTGAAAAATTTTCCGATGTTGATTTTCCTATAAAAATCGATTTTTTAAATTTGGCACAGGCTCTAGCCCCTCCCTCCCCTTCTGGCTGAGGGCCAGGATTTAAAAAAACATAGATAATTATGGATGGCTCCTTATCTTTACCAGAGTAGTGGTTTCTGCAAGATCATAGCTTCTGCAAGATCTACACACAGCTAGTATATCTGTATACATGTAGCTCACACGGCTTCAAGTAGCAAGTGTGGTACATGCATAAAGTTACTCAACATACATGTTACATACAACTACATACAAATATTTACTGAATAATTATAGTCATACTGCCGCTTTAACATACCGCAATTCAAGATTACTATGGTTACTATGCTTACAACTGAAACAGAAACAATGCTGGACAAGAATTTGCTCTTTTGCATCTTGGATTAGATGAGGATGTTCTTGACACATGGTTCTCATCTGCTATCTTCCCTTTCTCCATCTTTGGCTGGCCGGAGCAGGTGTGTTTCACCACATTTTCTTGACTTCTGGTTTACCTATTGGTGTTTTCCTGCATATCCATTAATCTCACATCATCTCCCTTTAAACTTTTCCTATTTTCTCTCTCACTAGCCCCCTAAGCTTTCTCTCATGTCACCTGTCATTCTCCCTCATTCCACTTTTCTCATGAGTTACATACACAAACCCATCTTGCTAGCTTGCTATGCTCCTGTCACAGACTGAGGATCTTCTTCGCTACTATCCCAACTCGCTGCTGGAAACAGGCCATGACATCCTCTTCTTCTGGGTGGCAAGAATGGTTTTCTTTGGCCAGAAGCTGATGGGCCAACTGCCTTTCACAGAAGTCAGTGACTTGCATGACCATGGTTTAATGTTTTTAGTGTTCGCCACATTTTGGCTTGATGAAATTTTTTACCTGGCTGTGTAAAACTGATGAAGACTGAGCTGAAATATGGACAGCATCATGCTCAAGGGTGCATTCTTGTTTTTGTACTGTAAATTCTCAAAGAATATCCCACAATGATATTTTAAGAACTTCCATGACACAAAATGTCTCCTAAGAGACCAGTAAAATGGTAACCATCAACTTTCACAGCCCAGTTACTCAGACAAACATGCTACATCAGAAGATGAGAATTTCAACTAGTTAAGAGACTGGAGAACTGCCCATAGATTTGAGGTGCCTACATTTCAGAGGTGAACCCCATAGTGACAGCCTTGGGATGCATTGAAACAGAGACTACATGTACTTTCTAAGTTTTCTTACAGCTTCATAAGTTGAGTAGTCCTTGGCATGAAGCTAAAATAAGATAAAAGGAGGCTGTATCCAGGTGCAATTGGTGCTGAAACAAGGCTACTGTTTCTTGCGTTCGAGAGTTATGGAATGTTCTATTGTTTTCAGTTAAAAGGCTCTGCCCCAACTCACACCAGGCAAAAAGCAATGTTGAGTAAAGAGATGTAGGTGATCAGAGAGACGAACGTCACTAAATAAAGAAGGGGAAATTTCTGCTCTTCATTTGCCATGGTGGGACTTGAACCCGTGGTACCAAATTGCCTAGCAAACAAGAATCACCTTTGCTATCCACTGCACCATCACACTATCCTCAAAAAGGGCTGGCTTCTGACATAGCTTCAAGTGCAGGCTATCCCGTCTACATGGATCAAAGTCCAGTCCTATGATGGTCATTGAGTGATCCACTATTGTGAGTACATCCAACGTGATTCGCACTGGTAGATCCCAACTAAGATGCCTGGTCTATTCTGCTGAGAGAGCAGTAGATAATTGAGTAAAGAGATGTAGGTGACCAGAGAAGCAAACTTCACTAAATAAACAAGGGAAAATTTTTGTCCTTCATTTGCCATGACTGAACTTAAACCTGCTGCACCAAATTGCCTAGCAAACGAGAATCACCTTTGCTATCCACTGTGCCATCACGCCATCCTCATAAAAGGATAGGTTCTTACGTAGCTTCAAGCACACACTATCCCGTCTACACGGTTCAAAGTCCAGTCCTATCATTGCATGAAATGTGACAGGCGGGCTGGCAAATTGAATGATAGCTTCATCCACCTTAAAATTGCTGTTCCCCTGGCGCTGCAGATGGAAGCTAGCTGGGTAGCGCGCACCAAGCCGCGTTCAAACGAGTGATATGGATCAGCAATGCATCATGCATGATTGTTGGCTGCCTAGATCTGCTGGAGCTTTTCGTTTTTTGGTAGACCTAAGAGGAAGATACTAGTAGTAGAGAGATTGCCTTTGACTCAGTCACGATGGGAAGCCATTTCCGTAGTTAGAGCACATAGCTTAGATTACAACAAAAATAACCAAGCCATGGGGAGCTGAAGTCCAGTATTTGAAACAGTTACTAAACTTGAATACTGAATAGTGAATAATGAATACAGTATATAGTATTGATAGTGAGCTATTACAACACAATTGCCTCTTCCCAAAAGGCCATGATGAAAATATTGTTTATTGAAGAATAGAGACAAGAAGAGAAGAGCCTCTCATTGTCTTTGCTGTCCAATGAATGCATATTAGATTCCTCAACTTTGTGTTAACAGGCTAGTCAAAAACAAAGATTTCAGAACACCAGATGCACAGTAGCAAACTCAATGACAACTTAGCATGCAGCCTGTCTACCTAATTTGTGATGTCATGCGCATCAAACATGTGCTCTTCCCTAAAGCAGACTTAATTAGTTTCTCCCATATCTGTTTCCTCTGGACTTCACCAGTCACTGCCAGCAACAATACCCGTTTAGCCTTTCAAGCTAAAGACACAAATTGATTCTCCGAATGACAGTGAATTGGCACATGCACAATTTATCACTGTACTAAAGAAACCTCTTCCCTTCACTGTACTCGTACTTCATAGTCTCCCCACTCTCAAACAAATGTCCAGGGACGACAATCAATGGCAAAGGCTCACCTTCGCCTTAACAAAGCCATTGCCCTCTAAGTTGAGGGTCAGGTTCACAAACTTCTACCATACACAGAGTGGCCTTTCCTTCTCTCAGCAAGGGTAGTCGATCACCAGACTCATAATAACATCCATCATGTCATGCTTCATACTTCAACAAGACATGAATGGCACTATATGATGCTTGCCCACTTTTTTTCTTACTTTTTGGCTATGTAGTAGCCATTTTAGCCATATTGAGCATGCTCTGGTATGCCATGGCAACAGAGGTCAAAGACAGCACAATGTAGGCACTTTGAATTCTTCAAAACATTCAGGAAACTTTGAAGAGCTTCTTTCTCGATGAGATTTCTAACACTGCTTTGCGGCACTCTGCCTGCGTTTCAGCACTCTTTGGTGCTCAGTTCACCGCCTGGTAGACGCCATCTTGTGGATATTTTCAGCACTTCAGCATGGTCTGAGAATGGTTGTTTAAACCAAATTTAGCGATTCGCTGGGTTGGCAATGAGAAGTCAATGGTGCCTCCACTTTGCCCCAGCGTTTGGCAGATTTCTCTGGACACAACATGGAGCACATTACCTTGCGCTGACCCAAGACCTGCGTTTTTTGCCACAGTTTCTCCACTCAGCATTTCACCGTACAGACTTGTACTTTGAATTTTTTTCATCCTTGTCATTTTGTGCTTCTAATAAGATTTGGCAATTTTTTGGAACAGCTGAAGAAGGTACCTAAAATAACGAAAGAAAAGCATGAACTATCCGATTTCTCTGGACAAAGTACGAAGCGCAATGTCTTGTGCTGACCCACCAAGACCTGTTTTTTGCCACAGTTTCTCCGCTCAGCATTTTACCATACAAACTTGCACTTTGGATATTTTTCATCCTTGTCATTCAGTGCTTCTAATAAGATTTGATGAATTTTTGGAATGGCTGAAGAAGGTACATGGAATAACAACAAAAAGCCGTTAACTATCTTCTTCCATTGCCTTTCTGTGGGCTATGTATGGCCGATACGTTTGTATGGGCAATAGGGTTTCTGTATACAGCCATACAGCCATAGTACCTGCCAGTAATTTCATGCAATGGATGGCCGTTGAGTGATCCACTATTGTGAGTACATCCAATGCGATTTGCACTGGTAGATCTCAACTAAGGGTCTGGTCTATTCTGCCAAGTGAGCAGTAGGTAGTTGATTAAAGAGATGTAGGTGACCAGAGAGATGAATGTCACTAAATAAAGAAGAGGAAGCTTTTACTCTTCATTCGCCATGACCAGACTTGAATCTGCGGCACCAAAATTGCCTAGCAAACGAGAATCATTTTTGCTATCTATTGCACCATCAAGTTGGGTCATGGCGAATGAAGACCAAAATTTCCTCTTCTTTAAAAAGCAATGTTGTTATACTTGAATCTCGAGAAAGTCATTTTTCCCAAAAGGCTGAAACATTGGATATTATCTGCTACTTTTTTCGGCCAAAGCTGTTCCTTCAAGTTTCAGCAAAGAGAAAAAGACAAAAGTTCCCAGGGGGCACTTTTATGGTTGATTTGAGCAGGGCTAGCCACTTTATTAAGCTTCAAGCTTCATAGACATAAGATAACTCAATGACATGAAAGGTAAACTTAAATATAACCAGCACTGTAAACAGAACCAGGGACAGTAGGTGACTATCACCAGTAGACTAGGGGAGTGCACTCACACCACTCGTGCGGATCTGAGAACACTCCCATGATCAGATAAAACACAGCACCAACGCCTACACTGGACATTAGACTAACCAATGAAAAATGCTGTGGAAAAGAAATTTCATCTTCTCCCAGGTAGGGGATGTTGTGTATTTACCCCCAATGATAAATAACCTTCTGGTTCAAAACCACATTCAGATGTCGAATGACATTTTTATTCGAGCTATTCTTCTAGACCACTACACTACATCTTATAGATACATGGGAGAGATAGACTTGATCATGATGGCTGCCATGTTGCCTACATGATGTCATGGAAATTGCATTAAGGTAGCAGACCACATAACACTACATAACAGGGGAAAGTTTCACGGAGCCCCTTGTTTTGCACAGTATGTTACTTTGCTGTACTTTGCTGATGGTAATGGCAAACATTTTTTATTTTTTCTACTTTGAAAGGTGTACCTTCATGCCATGGTTCGTGATGCACACGGCCGTAAGATGAGCAAGAGTCTTGGCAATGTAATCGATCCTGTGGATGTGGTGTATGGAATCACTTTGCAGGTTGGTTGTTTTTCGCTGGCGATTCTTTTTGCTGTTATTTTGCCTATTCCATTAAACAATGCAACTCCTATTTCTCTTATACACAATTTTTTTCTCTCTTTTCCTTCATGGTTTAATGCTGGGCAGGCTTTAAAGTTGCATGTACCCACAAATTCCAATCCAGGATATCATCACAGGACATTCATCAAATCATGGGCAACAGTCTTGCACACTTCAGATTTCCTTGTGCTGAAATGCCTTTTGACGCACTGCCAACAAGGCATGCAACTACCATTCGGCTACGTGGTCACTGTAATGATTACGCCTACATATACTGTGCTGTTATATGCACACATGTAGGTGTAATGCATATTCTGCTTAAGCACAGCTACACGAGTGCAGCTGTGCAGGGTTTTATATGTCACCGTCCAGTGGTCCAAACAATCTAAGCTTGCACAACTTGTGACCATCCAGCCACACATGGGCCTTGGATGTTGAAACCACTCAGTATAAAACTGTTACATTTGTTCAATCATAAGTCAGAGGCATAGAGAGGCACCTTTATGTGCAGGTAATCTCAGAATTTTGATGAACTGAGAGGGAACAAGCACCTGCTTCATAATGCCATTCACCTTATCTCTGAGCACAGGTACATATTATACATCAACAGGTGTGCATCCATGTTTCAAGAGCTGTGTTTACAGCAATGCATCTCTCTCTCTCTCTCTCTCTCTCTCTCTCTCTCTCTTCAGTGTGTCATTTGCTGCTGATTTAATGAGAATGTCGGCATCAGCATTGATTGGCAGTTGTTAAGCAGCAGGCCATGCCTTCTATCCATAGGCATCATCCAGGTTGGGTTTGCCTTGTGGACTAGGCACTGGGACTCCTTTGTAAAATGAGGAGTTGTTACTGCACACAAAGAGGTGCTTGACCAGAATCTGATGCATGGCTTCCAGGCAGTAAGTCAGGATGGCCAAGTCACGTGCATCGAGGCAAGGTGAACTGATTTTCGTTTATTTTTCTCTTGTTGTTTTATTGATGCAGGAACTTCACGAGCAGCTCATGTCAGGTAATCTTGATCCGAGAGAGGTGGAGAGAGCTGTCAAGGGACAGGTGGGCTACACTATTGTGCTGCATGAGTTTGGGAGGCTGGTGCACTGGCAGCTGCTCTCTGTATTAACAAGGTGCCCATCGCAGTTGGATAAAGAGTGGATTATGTCTGCTGTCTGTCACATTGGTTGTAGTAATAGGTATTTGGATCACTGTGTCTGTGCCTGCTAGCGTTCATGTTTTTCTCACCATTTTGCTTATCATCACTGACTGTTCCATGTTCATTATTGTGAATTTTTGCTGCACATCTTTCTGTTTGAGAAATTTCTTTCCACTCTCCCTTGCTGTTCACCAGAAAGAGGACTATCCTAACGGTATTCCTGAGTGTGGTACGGATGCTCTTCGATTTGCTCTCTGTGCATACACAGCACAAGGTATGAGAGAATGGCTATACACAATAAGCCCTGCTCACTAGTACTCTTACTTCCTTTTACTTTCTCTCTCCCTCTCTTTGCCTCTTTGATTTGTACACATTAGCTTAAAGAATCAGTCATTCCTGCGACTTAGCCTCATCGATTTCTGAATGCTGGTCACCAACTTAAGCTGTTCCTGGATGGTCACATTGAGGGAGACATCCTCAGGTCTTTTCTGGCGTTTTTCACTCTTACGATGTACAACCTCATATAAAACTCTATAAAGGTATACAAATTCTAAAAAACAGAATCAGATCAAGCCAGTGTGAGCGAAAGTTCTGTGTGAAGAAAGATAAGGCATGACAAAGCCAAAGATAACAACAATAGCCCATTTTGCAGTGCTGCAACATTTTCTGAGTCATCTTGATACTGCACAGGCATGAAACTTGGCACACTTTGTCAATGGATGAAGTGGAAAAGGGCTGTTTGGGAACTTAAAATTCCACTTAGGTTAAACAAAGCTTCATAGTCAGGGTTTCAATTCACACCAAATCAGTTGGTATTACATGTGCAGGGAATTTTTGCAAGACTGTAAAACTGATGTTGCTGTTCTTGTCTTGTGACATCATATCTCTACACACATTACTCTAAATTTGTTCTTATAGATTGTATATGATTCATCTATTCATTAGATTTCAAAAACATAGGCACATTGTTGTGGTCAGATGAGACTATGAATTGAGCATTCAAGATAACACAAATGAACCCAACACATAAATGCACGAGACAATGGGGTGAGAGTAACACTGTAACACGTATAGAATTATTTTCACATCAGGCTTAGGTGTAAAAAAAGCAAGAAGGCTGCCTGCTCCAATGTGACCATCCAGGACTACCTTAAAAGAAATCTGTGGCAGTTTGAACACTCTTTGGACTGCAGTTTATAGGTTGTGCTTTTTTCATTTCATGCACAGGCCGTGACATCAACCTTGATGTGAACCGCGTGGTTGGCTATCGCCATTTTTGCAACAAGCTGTGGAACGCAACAAAGTTTGCTTTGATGAACCTTGGTGACAATTTTCAGCCTCCAGCAAGTGCCACTGTAAGATGATGTACTTGCATTCTAAGCTGAGATGGTTAATGATTGTTATAGTTTCTTGCTTAATGTCAGTCTACATTGCATCTTTGCATTTTTACATATGATGGTGAAGAGGAACAAATACCTACTTGAATGTGTTGTCCTGAACATAGATCTTTGCATACTGGTCGAACACATCATCTACTGTCGGATCTCTTTGCAATTGCCTGTGATTATTAGGAATGAACATATTCTCATTTCTACTGCCATGTAAGCTTGTCACTGTAGTGATTACTGGTACCAGTGTGAGTGTGAACTCTAGAATCTAAAAATCACACACACTTGTGATATGTCTTTGACTCTTGACTGGCCACACTGTTACAAACAACCAAAAAGAGAAGGACACTTAGTGCATGCATCTTCTGCTCTGTTACGCAATTTAGCCAAGTGGAGACGAGTCACCGATTGACCGCTGGATTCTAAGCCGGCTGACATTTGCTGTTGATGAAGCCAACACTGGCTTTGAGAAGTATGACTTCCCAGCTGTCACAACAGCATGCCACAATTTCTGGCTCTATGAGTTTTGTGATGTTTACTTGGTAGGTTATCCGGTGTTTGGCGTCTTTGTATGCATGGATATGTATTTGCGGGTGTGTCTGTCTGTGGGCAGGGTAAAATCATGATACCAGTACAAGGCAATATGTCAGTTAAATTACATATTTGGGAGATTTAAAGCTTCAGGTATAGTTGCAGGAGAAATCAAACATGCAACACTGTTAATTCACAAGATTTCCTCTGCAATAACTGCACTGAAGCACTATCACAGAAAACTACAAATGGACTTGGCCCTTTCTAGTGGCACGACCTTGGACATGCCTTAGTGACACCCTCAATGACATCCTAAGTCATCTGCATAGCACAGCATGCACATGCATGCACATGCACAGTGTTATTACCACTGTAGTCTAAGTGAGTAGACTACACATTATCATGTTTGAGAGCAAAGGCGAGTTCTTTCGTTATGTTCAGTATGAACGATGGTTTGATCATTCATTTGTTCATTTCACCATTAAAACTGAACACTGGCATAAGTCCATTCCTCACAATACACCAAGGCTGTGAAAAGCAAGATGACAAGTGTATGTTGATGAAAGTAACTGTCTATCTGTGAGGCAAGCTTTTGGACATGTACACAAAGTTTGCTAATTACTACATTCATCAGCCTATGTACCACGGCATATCAACATGTGATATGCCCAGGTCCAAACGTAGCATCCTGCAGACAACAAAGTGCACCGCCGGGCCAAGGAGGGGCCGAAGTTCTGCCAGAAGCTCACTGCATGTATTATAATGTGATGGGCGTTATCGGTGAATGGTTATATGTGGTTTCCAACAACATTTCCAGGACTAAGCATGCTATTGCACAAGATGCCACCTGTTGAATAGAACCGCATGGGAAGTAGTTTAGCACCCATTGGGCACTTGTAGGAGTCATGGACCCTGAAGTTCAGTATGTGTAACACGAAATCAAGACCAGTGTTTGGATGCAGATAAAGTGGCATTCCGGCATCATGCTATAGCATTGATAACACTGACATGGAAGTATATTAGCTGCATATGAGAAGAACTGCAATTTAACATTTGAGCAAGCGTATCTTTGGCACAACAAAGAGCAATCCAAGCCAACACTATTAGCACTGGATTACAGAGGGATAGCCTGCCGACTGAAGTTTGAACATTTTCCGCATAGCTTTATTCCTTCCTTTGATTGACATTATGGCAAACATCAGGCAACTTGGATACAGAAATAGAACTCTGTTGTGGATTATAGTCTTGGGGGAATGGACTGGCGGTCTGCTGTTGCAGCTTAGCCTGGAGAGAGTTCAAATAGTCCGTTCATCTTCTTTTATGTATGCCAGAGATATTATTCCTTTGCTGCTGAGTGACCAAAAGAGCACAGAAGAAATTTTAATGTTGTCTTTGCAAACAATCAACTGGCTCTTAGGGGCCATGTTAGAGGTTGCCAGAAACCAGTCACTGTTTTATTTCTCTGTGTTGGTGCAGAGAATACCATCATTCTTTTCCAGTTTTTTTTTCTTTTTTTTAGTCCAGAAAGATATGTGGGACAGTTGACCCTCCTAGCTCCCTCCCTTCATCAGTATTAACCACAGTGGTTGTTGCCATCAGTGCAATACAACCAGATCAAGTTTATGAGGCATCTCAGAGAGTTTTGTGTATGGTTTTCCTGCTTGGTTCAATGCTCAAAGCATTTTGACTGCACCAATTATTGCCCTAATGAGATGAGGGCTGTTTGTCAATTCATTTCTATGGGCTGATGTTACTCACTACACATGCATATAGTATCCTCTTCAGTAGAAAGCATCTTTTGGAAGTGGACTTCAACAAACTTTAAGTTGTCTGGTTTTATTCCTTTCAGGAAGCTATCAAACCTGTCATTGCATCATTGGATGAGAAGGCCAAACAGACAGCCCAAAATACACTGTAAGCTTTGAGATGGGTGAAGATGCATGGCATGGTTAGCAAGACTGATATCCACAAGGGTTCTCACAAACTAATGAGAATGAGGTGTGGCTAGAAGATTGACAACAGCATATGTCTTTGCATCCCCATCCACACTTCTTTCTGCAAAACCTGAGATGACAAATGCCATTTCTATCTCTTGCTACTGTTTCTTTAGGGCTCTCTAGCCTGATGGTTGTTTCTCTCCCTATCTTCCTAGCTACACGTGCCTTGATAGTGGCCTCCGCATTCTATCTCCATTCATGCCATTCTTGACTGAAGAACTGTTCCAGCGCTTGCCACGGCGTTCTGCGAACACTCCACCAAGCATTTGTGTCTGTCCATTCCCTGAACAGGTACACAGTTTCCATATGATGTCAGTGGGCTTGTAATCTTATCTGAAAAAAATGGTTTATGTATTTCACTCTATTCTTTAGATCAAGATCTTTAGATCACTCCTTTTCTTAGATCCAGACACCATGCAACTCCCTTTTCCTCTGTTGTGGCTGATGGCTAAGTTTAGGAATTGTAATGTCTTTGGTACTTGCTATTATGACAAGAATATTCATTGGGCTGAACACTTAGGATGCACATGGTTGGAAATAAGCAGATTGAAGTGAAGTATGTCCCCCTTGTGTAGCTTTTCTTATCCATTTATCTTGAGTTCCACTTCAGCCATATGGAAGACATTACAAAGGAATTAGTTCAGCACAACCTGGCTCTACATGTAGATATATTAAGAACTTAATATAGGAGCTTCTTTGCTGCCTACTCACCACCCAGGCCAAAACCTTTCGCTTGTATGGAAGGCAATTGGTACTACTATGTTCCATAGTCCTTACATACGAAGCACTAAACCAAACCGTTGTATCATACTGGCTGTGTAACTATGCAAACCTCATGCAAGAGAAGACCTAGAGCAATGACTAGGATAAAAGTAGGCCATTTGATAGACATGCTGGCAAAGTCTAGAACGTTTGAGCCCTCATAGTGCTGGCTGAAAAGTGGCCTTGGACTTCTTGATATAAGCCTCAGCATGACAAAAAGTTGTTTACGGCATTTATTGAAAAATATTTCTTCGTTGGTTGAGGCTATGAGTTAGACGAGAAAGATGATTTTTGGATGCATATGTTCACTCCTTCTGGTGGGTAAAAATTATTAAAAGCACCTGGTACTGACCGTGCTAGTCACTGTGGTGGTGCTGACCGTGCTTGTCACTGTGGTGGTGCTGACCGTGCTTGTCACTGTGGTTGTGCCGACCATGCTTGTCACTGTGGTGGTGCTGACCGTGCTTGTCACTGTGGTGGTGCTGACCGTGCTTGTCACTGTGGTGGTGCCGACCGTGCTTGTCACTGTGGTGGTGCGGACCGTGCTTGTCGCTGTGGTGGTGCGGACCGTGCTTGTCACTGTGGTGGTGCCGACCGTGCTTGTCGCTGTGGTGGTGCTGACCGTGCTTGTCACTGTAGTGGTGCTGACCGTGCTTGTCACTGTGGTGGTGCTGACCGTGCTTGTCACTGTGGTGGTGCTGATCGTGCTTGGCACTGCGGTTGGTCTTTCAGCTTCTTGAGCCTTATGGCGTTTTCCCTCCCACCCGCCTCTTTATTATTTCTGCTCTGTACTTTTTACTGATGACCACCTATCTGGGCTTTGATTGCCATAGTAAGTCCTTTTTTTGCCAGTCCAAAATACTGTTTGTATGTCCCAGGGTTGTCTCTACCCAATAGCTTTTTTTCCATCACCACCCTCAGACTAGTGGTGGTAGGTGTAATTTATGACTTTTCCCTTCTTCTTTCAGATTCTGGCCTCAGTTAGTCTGGACTCTCAAAACTTGCATGAAAGCCATAAGCCACCCTTTCTTGTGCGCCGGCCCATACTTTTTTTTTAAATTTAAGCTGAGTAGTATCTATGATATTGGCTTCTCATTGGCACATTCATTAACTGTGGATGCATGACTGGAATGTACAAAAAAGCCCAAACATAACTTTAATAATGTCATGCAAATGCACTCAGGTTGAAGTTGTTTGTGGGCAAACAGTTTGCCAGACATATCATCACCAAGCTCAAGCTTCAAGCTTTAGTCACTGCTGCATAAGAGCAGGGGCACTGGAACAGTAACTGCCAGTTGATTTCGATTATACAATGGATGTGCTTCCAAATCAACAGGATATTCAACTCAAAATAGGGAGTGATATTTCCCTGGTCATAAAATGGTGGGCGGGGTTATTATCTGTATCTTCACCTGAGAAACGTTCTCCTGCTTCCTCATGCAGTAGTACACTTTTGTATTGTCCCATGTGCATTAGCTAGTACCCTTCTTGCAATGTTGTGAGGTGAGAATTTTGTATTTTTGGAAGGATTTTTTGGGCCGTCTCTGTGTGCAAGCATGGTCTGGCAGGGTTTTTACAAAATTTGACTGAAGCAGTTTGTTGGCATGCTGTCTGGTTGTGAAATCGTATCTTTAGCAGTGACAGCTGACTGGAACAGCACTAACATTTTTTCTCCTTTTGGATGTTTTTTGTGTAATTCAATTACTCCAGCTTTTTTGTTGCTCATTTCCATGGGAGTGGTGCCATTTTTGGTTTCAACTTCATGATTTCTTATCGAAAGCAGCAAATTTCTACTCGAATGTCTTAGCATGTTGAGGTTCTGCATTTTTATTTATTAGACTCTTGTGTCCTGTTTGTGTGGATTTGTGTAAAACAGCTTGGTTGGCGAGATGAAGCACTTGAAAAGGATGTGCATTTCTGTCAAGAAATCATCCATGCTGTTCGCTCAATGCGCACAGACTATTTGCCACCAAAAGCAAGGCCAGAAGGTAGCAATCAAAACATTCTAATTTGGGTCTTCTTTTCTTATTAATTCTCTGCATATCATTTGGGTTTCTCTATTCTGGTTGGCTATGGCCAGTGGTGGCAGTCACTGATTAACTGTGTCCACATAGTGGTGTTGCTAACTAATTTTGTTGTTGTTGTTGTTGTTGTTATGTGTGTATGTGCTCGGGTGTGTTTATGTGTGTGTGAGAGAGTGTGTGTATGTGTGTATGTGTCAAAGAGAGAGTGCAAATTCATACTTGTGTTCAGATAAGCTGTTTTTACAGGCAAAGACTGGGAAACATGTACAGTGGATGTGAAGAATGATCAGGGTGTGTGCATGTGTACGTGTTTGCTGTTCTTTACGGTGGAGGTGTGGTTTTGTGTGCATCTGCTGTTTGCAGTGTTTGTGAGATGTGCAACTGAGGCGGTAGCAGATGCTGTGAGATGTCTGCAGTCTCCGACCACCTCTCTAGCTGGAGCTACAAAGTGAGGAGGGTTGTTGACAACTTGACAGATTGTTCATTGTGACCGTACATACTGGTGTTGTGCAAAGTAGATGTTAACTTGTCACAATGAAGTTTTAGTTTGTGCCCTTTTGACAAAATAATTAACTATTGATTAAGGCATTGCAGTGAAAATTCTTTTTTGACTGTTGCTTATTTCAGATTAGAAATCTTGGTTGGCCAGCCAGATCTACCGCATGGTTGCACAATGGTGTCATTGTCCGATAAATGTCAAGTGCATATGTTGGTCAAGGTTGGTCGGTAGTGGCAAGGGGCTCTTCTACCTGCATGGGTGCACGTGCCATGTGTGGGCAAAAAGATGTTTACATGCATCCAGCGTGTGTGTGTGTGTGCGTATGTATGTTTGTGTGTCTTTGCATGTGCAGAGACATACATATCACCAACAGAGCAAGGTCACATGTTCTGCTATTGTGAAAATCCAAGTGTTCTGACCTGAACATACTCTTACTGCTGATTGTCTCTCAGTGACCATTTCCTTTCAGCTGGTTTCTTTCCTATATGTATGCTCCTCTGCCACAGCATTTCTTTTTGTTTCTTTCCCAGGGTGTGATTGATGTGCAAAAGGAGATTGAGAAGCAGCAGACCAAGCAGCAGAAACTCAACACTCAACTGCAGCAGTTGGTGAAGTCAACACAAGTTGCAGACTATCGAACAAAGGTAAGGGGATGGGGTGGCTTTCTAATCAATGACTGGTCTTCTTCAGGTTGTTGCTTCCTGCAAACAAGGCTAGCCTCCTTTTCTCTCTCTCTGATTCCTTTTCCCACAAGTTTATGTTGTCAGCAAACCAAGAATCATATCTGTTCTGTTAAACTTGCTTAGGTGCCACAAAACGTGCAGGGGACAACAGCTGAGAAGGTACAGTTTTTGTGTGGTATATGTAGGATTTGAGAGACTGGTTGACAGAGATGAAGACAGGGATGGATCTTGTTAGGGGCGATCTTTTTTCCTTTTTTAAAATTATCATGAAGGGTTTCTGAAACATGTAGGTCACAGTTAGCCCAGTCATATGGTTTCCAGGTGTGTGCATCTGGTTGGTTTTGGTCCACCATTCTGAATGGCTCATCTGTAGGCTAAGCCAGTACCTTTCTGTTGTTACTATCCCCATCCGGCCGCTAACAGTAACACATGAAGGGCTCTTGTGGGTAAATCAATTGCTGAGGTTGATTAGTTTTATATACTGTTCTAAGATGGAGCCTTGTAAGTTCTTTATTGCTGATTTATCCACGGACAGTCACACATTTCCTCATAAATTAAAACTTCTTTTGTGCTGTAGATTGCCCAAGCAAAGAAGGAGTTGGAAGCTATTGAAAAGGCCATTGCTAACCTGAAGCTACTTGAATGACAATTTTCTTGCATTTGCTTTTTGATGTCATCAATAATTGTCCAGCCTTAGTTCACCATTCACTGTTAGACAGGCAAGTGGTGTGTGATGTTTCTGAAACAGGCTGGTGCTTTAGCTTACTTTTTTCTTAGCCACTTTCTGTGGGAATCAATTCATACGTATCAATTATCCTGGCATGGAATCAGCTATAGTGTCATTCAGACTCCCTACGGCATGCGCTGAATTGTAATTTGCTTTAAGTGTTGCTTGCTGCGTGTGATGTTTGCTTGCCAAAACCAAGGGCTGCTCATCATAGATCAGCTCAGTTATCCAGTTGCCTTCAGAGTCTTGCTTTGATTTGCAGAAGTGCTCGTACATTCGAAACCTTAACCATTAACTCTTTCAGACAGCGCATGGAGTTATGATTCTAAATGGGAGCTGTTAACAGTTTCAGCACATGCTCTCTAGTCAAACTGGAATTGTATTCATGTGGCAGTGCTGCAGCTGTACATACCATGAGCGCCAATGGGTCAGGTGCATGCAGACATACCAAGATCAGTTGAACATGTTGAAGTTATCTGAATGCTGTTCCCGTGGCAACCTTGCATGAACAGCTTTTGCTGCGCGTGGGCGTCCTCTGGCCTTGTGCCTATTAGGCTGCTCTTCACACTTAACTCCCCATGCCTTCCCTGATGGAGCAAGGGAGCGTGCAAGCGTGAGAAAAGCGGTGGGCCTTTGCGCTAGAACCTATAGACTGAGCGAAAGTTCCGCTTTACACTAGTAATACGTTTATACACGTATGGAGCGTTTGCGACACTGATAGCTCTCAGTAGAGTATTGGTGTAGGGGAACTTGGGGCTGATTGCACACTGGAACACACTACATTTGATGACATGCATTGTCAAACAAAGAAATGCTTTAATAGTGTTCACACATGCACATTCGGACACCTGGCCAACTGAAACGGTCGATCATTATTAGTGGGATCCCATTTGTAAGAGTTTATTTTGTCAAACACTAGTTGCTAACAGGAAACTCATAATGCAGTCAAAGTTTGAGGAAATACCAGCCAACCTAACCTGGATGGTAGCCGCAATATGTGATGTGCGCTTGTGTTGTTTGGCTCAGGTGTGTTCCAGGTGTGTGTGTGTGTGTGTGTGTGTGTGTGTGTGTGTGTGTGTGTGTGTGTGTGTGTGTGTGTGTTTATAACCCCTCTAATAGCAACAATTCTTCATACTTGTCTAGAAGCTACTGATAGCGCATGGAAGCTTTATCTGATGTCTGACCCTAGAGGAATCATAGTACCACGGCTTTTATGCAACTTTTGTATGTATGGTTTGTTCTCGATATCTGATCCGTAACTCGTTCGAGACGGCGATTAGGATTGTTGGCCTTCTCGCTCAACAGCGCTTGAAAAAAGCTGCCTCGGCAGCTCCAGAGCCTAGAATTCAGTTGACGATTTCCTTTTTGGCTGGCCCACAGCAGTAGGGCTCAATTTTTGCAAGCTTCTACCCATGTCAGAGCTGACGCCTTTGGCGCGAGATAGCGCGGTCAGCTACCTGCCCCAGCTGCAACTATCGCGAAACAGCAGACAAGTTTACACCCTGCGACAGCTGTCGCGTGACTGGGGGAAAGACAGCGGCGACTGCCCATGCTGAGTAAAACATTACCTTTTCAAGATCTGCATGGTAGACTGCATGATGAGCTTGAGCTCAAGGAACTCTGTCGCTGTAAACACAATCACAACTTCGTTTGTCCCAACCAAAGCAGCTTAGCTTTGTTGCAACTTGTCGCAGCCCGGTCCTAGTCCAATGTAGAGCTTCAATGAGTGCTTCAATACGGACTTTGTGTCGCATTAGACATCCGCTATGTGTAAAGCATATGGCCTGCGACTGCTCCATACGGACGCCACTTGTCTTTTCTTGGAGAGAGTACAAAAACGTACTTCCATTTTTAAGTTGTTTCTACATCTGCTCATTTTATTAGTTGTCCATTGGAGCCCATGATCATGAACTGTGAGGTAAATACCATCTGTAAGTTTACACTGAGCGGCACCTTGGTCTTGTTATTACTCCTGAGAACCTCGGCTTCAAAACGTGCCCAAGTGATGCACATCATATCTGACACTCTACTTCACAGAACGAGCAGTGTATCTTATCTCCATTTAAATCCTCCAAACGTTTAATTAAGCCGCAGGTTCACTTATGGGAACCTCATACCCTTAGTCTACTCGCTGTGAGCAAAAAAGCTTTGCGCTAAGCTCTTGCGCTATGCAGGGCCGAAAGAGTGATGATCAGGGACACCGGGTGATGCATCAGCTACACAAATTATGATTTTGCCTGTTGGCTGCACCGTGTACAGCACTCTTGACTACCGGTAGTTGTTCTCAACCGGGTATCTGTAGGGTTTTTTATAGCGGGAGTTTTATTTCTAAGCAGTACAGTGAGGCTTTGTTGCGTGCTGTTCCGATTCCAGCTGATGAAAGGATAAAACAGTCTGATACCAAACTACATGTAGTATTGTTTTCTTTTCAGTTTCGGCGTATTAGAGAATAATGGAGACAAGGTGCAGGGCGGGGAGAGAGCGAGGGAAAAGAAAAGGAAACCAGCAGGGGAAAAAAAAGATCTGTGGTCCCAGCAGGGCTCGAACCTACGACATCCGCGTTATTAGCACGGCGCTCTAACCAACTGAGCTATAGGACCAAACCTATTATTACATAGTGGATCTGAGTATTAGTATCACTCCCCATAGCGACGCTAATGGTTTACGAGAAAGTCTGGTCTACATTGTGGTATGTGTATGCAAGTAACACTGTATAACGTAGATACGCCTGTCCCATTTCTGGTCACTTTCTGACAATTCTGCTAAAGGATTTATGACAAGTAGCTCTCAGTACCGTATTAGCGCTGGAGAATTTTTAATTCAATTGATAGCAAGACCTCGAATGAATTGCAACAAACCAATGAACAGCTGAAGATTCCTTGAAGAAAAGTACAGTCCAGTATTTGTACACAACGGTCGCCATTCATTAGTAGTTGGGATTCCAAAATATTTTCCAAACAACACTGGTGGCTAACAGGGAAGCCATGTAGCCAAACTCGATACGGTAGAGTTTGTTGTAGTACACTCAAAAAGGGATAGGCTATTCAGAGTGTAAAAGTGTACTTATTTTCGAAAGATTTTGAGCTATGAAAAGTGAGACGCCTGAGTGTTTATATGCGACAACAAGTGGTTTTTCATAATTCTGTATTAACTCACAAACCGCAAGCCAAACACAGTCTTAATAAGTATGATCACAGCCATAAGGTATTGTAAAGTTGTTTGATATACGCAGGCCATTGGCACAGTGCAAAAGCAACCTTTAGGTAACAGCATAAGCATTCTCCACCTGCCTGACAAATGATCAGCCAGTGTACAAGAAAACACGAAAATACACAAAGAATAAGAATCACCAAGAAGACCAATAAGAACAAAAAAATGAGCAAAATGGTAAAGCAAACAGGACTAAGTGGAAACAAGTTTAAAAAAGTCTTTTCCAGAATGAAGGTATGGATAATGCAGTGGCTTCACACTGATGATGCTCCCAGCATCTCCTGAACACATGACAAGACCGCAGACAGACGAGGGTGAATGGGCAGCATCACACCCCTCCACACAATGCCAAACACTGCCATCTCTTCAGACAATGCTAGCCATTGCACGTACGCTCACATAACGCCAAAAACAAAAGTCACTTCACATGCTAACGCATCACTTTGCAGAAACTCCACGCACGGCACATCCCTTCACACAATGCGGAACGCTGCACATCCTTTCACACAGCTAAACACGTTTTCCCAAAACATACATTCTAAAGTTTTGAAGTTATTGATCCAAACACATCAGCAGATATTATCATTCTGCCAGAACAAAAATATTGTTTTGTCGTGTTAATTTTGAGAATTATAAACAGTGAAAAGTGTGAAGCACAATGCAGATCAAGGTGCAACGTGCGAACCAAAGTGCTCTCTAACAGCTTCTCTATCTCAAAAAGTACTAGCTTGAAAGGTTTGTATGTCATGGAGAAAGTAAGGGGATCAGGTGTTGCCTTCGTGATATTAAACAGCTCACCATGATCGTAAAGTTTGCTTACCACCATTGGGGACACAGATACTGGGAATATAAACCTGCTTGATATATGATCGAACCATCATGCTGGCTAACTTCCTGACGTCGGGTGTCCGGATTCACATTAAGTGTAATAACACTATCCATAGAAAAGGTTTCCTGAAGTTCACTTGTAGGCCACTGCATGTAGCATTCTCTGTATTCTCTCTTCACACACTCACGTTAGGTGTGCAAACCGGGCCACAGACAAATGTGTAGTCTACATATAGAAACGCGTGTATTCATGCGTACACACATCAAAGGGAAATCTCCTTCAAGTCTCAACACACAAATCCAACAAAATGTGTCAAGTGAGATTGTGGCCGGAGCAGCTTAACTCACTAGCCAAAGATGGCCACTGAGTTCGAAGATTAGTAGAAACACGAAGCTTTGCTTGTTGTTTGTTACCTTCTGTTACCTTCTAACGAGAGAAGAGAAAAGGCGTATTGGCACTAATGTTTCCGAGTTTGTTAACGCGTCGGGGCTTCGAGGATTGTAGAAGTTGAGTGCAGCATAAAACCGGCGTTGCCTTGCCTTGCTGAGACGGTTGTCAGTCAAGAATGGATGAATCCCTCCAGCCTCACCCGTGATGAGCCGAGGCTTGTATCGCATGACACACTAGACCGTTTACACGCTGATCAAGTGGCATTGCCGTGTGACACGCACACAAGGTAACCATTCCATCATGCATCAGGCGATCATTCGCCATGACAAGACTGTCACCACCTGGAGCTCTTTCAGTGGAGAGAGCACTCAGTGTCAAGCGTTTTACATTCTAGCGATTCTCACAGGATAAGCTTCATGAATTTGTACAGCACACAGGTATCTATCCCTGACGTAGATTTGACAAAGCGACCAAGAGAGATAAGTTCGAGGTATGGCCAACTGCGATTGTAGTCCTCAAAGAGTTTGTGCTTGCTGCTAGAAAACATAGTGAAACTTACTATGAAATACGAAAGGCTTTGGCGGCGCAGATTGCTGTCAGTCGAATAGAGAAACGAATCTTGTGGTCTTCAATACCGGTCAGTTGTAGAACCCTTATCCTTGGTCACGACCAGATACCAATGGCCGCCGATGAATGCTCGGAAGAAACGAAGCAATCATAAGAGACGGAAATGGTTTAGCTAGGAAACTACTTGTTCCACCTGGCCGGCCAACAGATGTGGATGCGTACCACTGGCTTGCACAACTCCGCGATGTGCTCATCTGGCAGCTCATAAAAACGTCACGTGGTAATCTCATGAGCCGCGAACTCATTGGACGACAGAGGTCAAACACGAAAAACTGGTTTAACCTGATGGAAGCCGGCTTGTCAGCTCGCTACCGACGCCTTCCAGTAATCGAGCGACACGCCAAGAAGACAAGGGAAACATTACAGGGAACACAAAAAGTCAAGCTGCGCGAATCAGTGAGTACTGCAGCTGAAGGGCTACACGAACGGGTCTCTCTGCCCTCTTTGGCGTAAGGAGACATGATTCAAGAATGCACCGCAGAAGTTCCGTCACGGCAGAGAGGGGTCGACTGCAAAGTACAGACTATCAACCTCAACCGTAGGAGGCATGTCAAGATGGCCGTAAGGACTACCTTAGAGTTGAGCTAATCGGAGCTTTCGCAAAGAAAAACAGATCAAGATATTCAACTTCAGGTACGAATATGTTTGTTACTTCTGGTTTGTTAATGGGCTTCCCTGTGCGCCAAATGCAGGCGTCCTCAGAAAGCTTATATCCCCGCCTTAGGAAAAAAAAATGTACGAGCCAGCGATCGGCTTGAAACGACTTTAATTAGGCGATGATAGTACCGTCTAGATCTCACATTTGAAATGCCATGTCCAGTCTGTCTTAGAGCTTTCACCGTGTGCAGTGCAGGCGGCTCTTACGTATACCACCGTCATACTGATCCATAAACTCGTTCAAGATACAATAACAAGGCTTGATCGATGCATTTAGGCCCTTCCCTCGATAATACGTTAAAAAAGAATATGTTTTGCTGTTTACCCTTATTAGCACATACCGGTAACCGTTAGCAAGTAATTTGTCATGTCTCCGAAACATTACGCACTAACGAGAGTTGACCTGTAGTGGAGACTGATGGGATCCGCAACAGAGAGGGATTCCCGCACAACCGCCTCCCGCAACAGCGCATAAGAACATGCTGTCTGTTGCTCCAGAGAGTGCACACAATATGCGGAGCCCACTTTTTTTCGCAGGCCGTATAACGGCGGTGGCAGAGCTTGCAGCCGGCGTTTAGGAAATTTCGCAAGCTCTTGAGCACTACCTCCCCTACCTATGATGGTGAGATAGCACGATTTACGTCCATGCGTACACAACTGGCGTCGGCATGCGACACGGCGGACAGCTAGCTAGGCGCCTTCACTGGGACTACAACGTACAGTTGTCGCGTGACTGGCGGTATCTGCAGTAGCACCGCGCTAGGCCGAGATCTTGTGAAGCTCTGGGACTCACGTGCAGTGCGTTTTTGACCGGACGCGCAAGGGGAGTCTCAGAGAGTTCGCCGAAGCAATGCACTCGGCTCCATTGCTGGACACCAAACCAGCATGAAGTGTCGCAGGAAGTTTCGATAGAAGACCTGCAGCATACATGATCACTGTACTAGCAGATCAGCTGCCGAGATGCGTACGGCAATGCGCTTTGCACCGTTTCCAGGCCGGGAATCACATGAAGCGCCGCAGAAGGTTTCGATAGAAGTCCTGGCATTGGGGACGACTGGACAGCACTGAAAATGCCACGGTGAGCACGATTTGGCAGCGACCGCCATCTGTCTTCTGCGGCAACTCCGGTATAGGATGTACTTGTTGTACAAGCACATCTTGTACGGTTTTGACACCGATAGCAATATGCATCTACAGTAGTAATATGCATATAGTAATATGCATTCACACCTCCGCGCGATAATATCAGTATCTCTAGCTTCTTGTACTCCCTTGTCCTTCTTATGACTGATGAAGCCAGAGGCATTTCCGGCGAAACGTCTCATGAAAAAAAAGTTTCTTGTGACTGGTGTGCCGGGAAATCGTCTTCATGTTATGACTACCGAGTCAGGATCTCTCAAGTCCTAACTTTATTTATTTCTGTTTCCTTGGGATCCCAGCAGGTAACCTTCCTATGTTTCCGGGAATCAGACGCTGCCACTGCTCATGTGCTGCCAGTTCATGACTGCACACAGTGACTGAGAAACAGCTCCTTCTATCTCAACAGTGACACGACAGGAGTTACTTTCAAGGAGGTATCTGCTGGTGGCCATGACCAAGGCAGCCCAATATCTATTGGATAAGCTCTTGGTTATACCACAAAAACAGGTTGTAAACGTGAAAATATTCGTTCCCGGACGGTGATTTTTTAATGATGAACAGTGAGTGAGTGCAAACCCACCACAAGAAGGTCTTCGTTTTTGTGCTGTAATTTCTTTGGCAATCTTTGTTCTTGCTTAGCATTACTATAGAAAGACTTCGCATTTTCAAAGTTCTTCAAAATGGCTTTTTCTATTTGTTTAGTGCTTGGGTGGTACCTTGATAACTTCATTTACTTATGTTGGGCCTTCTGTTTGTGCTGTGCGCGCAGTTAGTGCCTGCGAAGTGGCCGAAGGACGGTCATTACTACCGCACAACGACAGCAATGCTGTCATTGGTAATAGAATTAGAGAACACATTTTTAGGAGCTTAAAAAATTCTTCACATGTGCATCTGTGGACCCAAGCTTGGAGTGTTTCAGGAGATTAGAGACTTGCACTGAATGGCAGCATTCCACTCCTTTTGGTTTGCTTTCAAAAGGTATGGCATGCTGGAATTGTGTGCAGGTAGAGCACCGCATACCAAGACCACTGACACAGCTGGTCATCAGATTTCATATTTTGTCTAAACTCTCATGACCTTCGACAATTTCCATTGCCAGCAAACAAACTCACAGAAGAGACATTGACATGATACGATAGTGACAAGTTCCCATTCAATGAAATGAATGAATCAAGGTAAATACAATAGACAATATTTTATCAGGGAAAGGTGAATGTACAGACGAAAGCTATAATTTATTTTAATTCATTGAGGTTTGCAGTGTGTGGGAAACTTAGGTGGCTTTTCAGATTAGCAAGAAGAAACTACTTGCGCTCACAAAATCAGACACACCGACAAACTGCTGGGAGTTCTGCATGAGAGTGTAAGTGAATTTCATCTAATCCCTGCAGTCGATCCGGACGTCATTGAGAGCCTGGAAATGTGACAGGAGTAGGAGAAATACGTTAACTAGTTTATTAGAGATGATTCTAAAAACCCAAAAATGTTCAATTGCTCCGACTCACTGGATAGATTTCTAATTGCTCCGACTCATTGGGTAGATTTCAATTGCTCCAACTCATTGGGTAGATTTCAATTGCTCCAACTCACTGGGTAGATTTCAATTGCTCCGAATCATTGGGTAGATTTCAATTGCTCCGAATCATTGGGTAGATTTCAATTGCTCC
>JAOWAW010136077.1:0-10653 GCA_028565695.1 Nicola tetela
ACGATGCTGATCGATTTTCGCGCCATCCTTCATTTCTCTATGGCAGTGCCATGACGACCGACCCACTCGCAAAAGTTCGCAATATTTCCATGTTTTTTCCCCGGGTTTCCCGAAGCGTGTGTGAATGTCAAATCTTTTCTGGCGGGCATAGACAGATCTTTCCCATTCCCGGTTTCCCGTGCGTGTGAATGCCCCCTAAAGCAGGTCTTGGTAAGTTTTTTTCCTGTCATGCCCATTGTTGTAATCATTGAGGGCTTCTAATACCTGTGAGCTTTGTACTGATTTTCTTGTAAACTTCAAGTTTCTCATCCTACACCTTTCATTTTTTTTCTTTTCAAGAACCCTGGTGTGAAAAACCTAGCTTGATATTTTGGAAGAAACACACCTGTTGGTATTCCTGCATCATCATACTTGAACACCATATCATACAAGATTAGGTGCCCACGTATTTATCATCGTTTTATATGCAAACACAATGTGCATGACAGCAAAATCCAGAAATAAAACCCTTTATGAAGTCAAAAACTTCTACTTTTTCTTTTTCCAGCTATACATTACATGACTGCAGGACCCACAGTAGTGTTTGTGCCCCCCCCCCCCCTGCATGCTTTCACTTGCATGCATGCACATGCACACACACACACATGCATGCACACACACGTGTCAAAACAGAAGCCACTGAAGTGAAGCATCCCTAGGGTATAAAAGCAGCTGCACACCCAGCCCAAAGGCCAGTCGACAAGCAACTTTGAAGCGGAGCTTCAAGGTGAGACAAGGATCTCTAAAGCTGCCAAGTTCTTCTTCCTTTGTGTGGTTTGCTTCCTTCCTCTTCTTTTCATGAGTTTCATCAATGGCAAAGTTTAACATCAGCCAACTGTTGTCATCATCAGATGACGAGAACTTCCCCACTCTAATGTATGTATACTGCTTGAAGCATGAGAAAGAAGCCTTCTTGAAGTTGATTCTTTTTCCTTCCTCCGCCAGGTGAGGTGATGTGGGTAATGCCAAGGAACACCTGGCCTCAGACGAAGATGATATCGCATGAGCTTCTCATTTAAGTGATATAATGTCAAATTTCTTGATCGCAGCTCCTCTCTTATGGTTTTTTTTCCTTTTCCAGAGTGGATAGCAAAGAAGTCGTACCCATCGAGATCAGCTCAGGCAGTGATGAGTCACTGCCGGAGCTTGACACTGACGAAACAGATCCCCTGATCAGTGAGCCGGGCAATAGCTCAAGCAGTGAGCTCGAGTCCGAGCTTGAGCCCAAGCCTGAGCAGGGTGCAGAGGGTGAAGTGCAGCTGGTTGCGTCCACATGGCTGTACTTGTACAAATTTGCAGGTGTTACCACAAACAGGGATGTTTACTCTGTACAAGAAAAACAGTTGTACCAACGTTTCATATGCGACAATTGCAATGACTTTGAGAGTCATCCACTCTATGCCTACACAGATGACAAGTGGCAGGTGGTGGCAGCTGCAAGGCCTGATTATTGGAATGTGGCTATTACAAAGTTCACACCTGATGGAGCCAATGCAGAAATCATCTCCATTGACATTGCATCAGCCAACGTCTGGAATTTGGTTCATTAGAGGAACTGTTTGAACAGGCATACGCAGTAGGAGAGAGTGACATCCTCCCTGTAGATCCTTATGCTGATGAAGTAGAGTGTGTAGTTATTGGCTTGCACCATTAGTTTTTTTTCTTTAGTGTTACTGCTGCTGCTTAGTTGTTTTTTTTTTTTTCAGTTGCCTTGTTCAGTTTTTCCTAAAGATCACCAGTCAACGTTGAACAAAAAACTCAAACAGACCAAGTGTGTCCATTTCACCTTTGCGAGGATGTGTGGGATTGCATGTGGGCATGCATGGGGGTCACAGTGGCCAGGGAAGTCATCCGCGGAGGTTGATTGCTGTTAAAGAACTAAGGGGTGGAGCAGTGTCACACATGCATGCACACACACATGTGCAGGTACCCCACAAATAACTCACTCTTTCAAGAAAACATTATTAACCCGATTCAGGCCCAGTAGGGACTGGAGAGGGGTTCCCACAGATATTATTGCATGCGCATGTGTCTGTTAATTCGTCACAGGGGCCATGATCCCCCCCCCCTCCCCTAATTATATAGCTCAAACAGAGTACCCTACTCATCTTGGCAACTGGCTTGGGTTGGGACACGCCATGGGACAGCCCAAGACATCTTGCAAGGCTTTCTTTGCAACGCTTTTCACTGGGACTGACCAAGTCGTGATGCATATCAAGCCATGAGCCCAGTGATGCACATGTCCATCTAGGCCTACATGTCATGAGTGAGCTGTTTTGTGATGTAAGCGAGTCAGCCAATACATCTGTTGATCAAGGTTGGGCCGGGCAACTCACCAATCGATGACGAGTGAATTGATATCATTGTTTGCATGAATCGTTGAAGGGTTGTCAAGTTCGCCTGACATGGATTGGAGCTGACTGACTGAAACGTTGCCAAACAGATTAATTTTAAATTTGGGCTGGTGAAGAGTGGTGTTTTGACAAAATTCCAGTATATATACTTATCCGATAAAAGTATTAAGTTTTGGCGCAGGGGATTGAGGAAGGGTCGTTCTTCACTGCAGCCGTTCTTTACAGTTGGTGGTGCTTTCTTCTTTGGAAACATGATGTACATGTCATGACTGAGCTGATTTGTGATGTTTATGTAAACACGTCAGTCATGAGAGAACCCCTAAATTTTCTAAAATTACAATGGTGTGGCATCCACTTGATTTTTCCTGTTCCAGCTTTCTCCCCTGTGGACAGAAGACGACACTGACAAGGGTGTTGACAATTATGATAGAGGAGTGTTTGCCAGCACAGCTGCAAAAGTATCTTGACAACAACATCCTCCAGTCAGAGGAATACAGCAGGTATTCTGCCGATGTACCTGGCTATTTGCGGAATAGGTTGAGGAATACTGTTCTTCAATGCCTGTCATGACATACAATGAGTCTCAAATATGAAACTGGTAAGGTTTGAGGAAAAATGGTGTTTCACTCTTACATACCTTGTATAATTTAATTGTTGTCTTATGAAGAAAATTCTAAGGACAGTTCCCCTAATTTATGTCTTCCTGTCTCACATGTTCTTGTACCTGTCACTGCATCACCAGATAGTGTTCTTGAAACAGGTGTCTTAATTAAAGGTCTTGGGCAGCAACCAGGATTGGAAAGTGGTCAACTTCCATTCTCCAAGCTGCACATGCAATGACTGGAAGACTTCTCAGTTTCCTGCAAACATTTCTTCACGGTTTTCAGGTTCTCTCCAGAGTGGGGTGGGAGCAACTTCCAGAGTCATCTAAACCAGTGCTATGATCACACTTGATGTGAAGATGGTGGCTACTGCCGTGTCAGCCACCGACATGCTACCTTTACCAATGGTTATCACTGAACAACAGTTGCATCCTCCTGACAGTGAAACTGTAGACCAGCTGCAATCTGTCTCTGCAACCAGTGAAATTACGAAGCATGAGGTTGGTAAATTTGACTTTTGTTCTTTTACTGGTCAAATTCTCTATCAAAAATCTTCCTGCAGCTGTGTGTTACACATGTGATGGTCTGGACCTAAGTTTTGTGATGAACATTTGCAACGTGGCTCAGGCTCCAAAACTGAAGTCCTGACCTGGGTCTTGGCTTTAGTTATAAATCTATAAATCAATGGTGCAAGATGTTCTAGACACTGCACGATCAATAGCCATTTTTATTTTATGTGTTTGTCGCAGACACTAGCCCAAGTTATCCACTTTCAAGCAGCGAAGGCAAGAGCTGTGCAGAAAACTATTGAAAGTCAAACTTACATCTGCAAAGATGGAGCTGCTCTGAAGCAGTTGGTGAAAGAGCTGTCAATCATTCATCAAGAATTTGATTGGTCTCTGCCTAGGGACAGCCAGGGACTGATTGTACCAGACTTTCATGTGGCAAGTGTGCTGTATGGGTGGCAGAAAGTTCTACAAAGACTTTCAGCAGCTCAGCAAAAGCTGATGAGGCAAACCTGAGCCAAAAATGGCTAAAGGACCTACCATTGTACACAAAACATGGCAGGCCAAGAGTAACTTCATCTCTTTGTTGTCGTGTTGGAGTAAGTGGTGAAAGAGAAAGGGTGCAACTGGAGAAGGCTTCAAGATCTGAGAAGACACTTGGCAGGAAAAGACCAACAAATGATGATTTTACTCTGTGACATTCAATTTACAAGATCTGCTTCTGTAGAATGTGACATGATTCCATTTCTTCATTCTTCATGTATCTGAGATTAGCATTGCTGCCATGGCCATTGCTTATGCTACCTGTAGTAGCAGGTTAGAAGTGGAAAGTTTTGGGTCTATTGGGCCAGGAAGATCATATACACCGCTGAAGCAGTGGCTGAAAAGTCATGATGGTGAAGAACCAATGGTACCAGATGATGGCATTCAATGAGCATAGACTAAAACTGTCAGAGCCAGCCGATCTAAACCTTTGTAAAGACTTTCAATTGACTCTTTTTCCTGAACCATCTGAGGATACAATGCTCAACCAGTTGGCCATTCCCACTACTATCTAAAGGCCTCCGAGACTTGCACAGTCATCTCACTGCTGTTGTAAATTCAGGCATGAGAGAAGATCCCGATCTTAGTTTATCCTAGAGAAAAAGAAGGAGAAAGAAACTATCTAATGTCAAAGCTGCAATTCTATGGATGACTTTGAGAGGCCAACAATGTAAGAATGCTGAGTGTTCAATAGTTACTACGCTGCAAGGATGACTATGCAAGATATTTCTACCTGATTGAGCAACCCCACTGAGTTCAAGATATTTCTACCTGATTAAGCAACCCCACTGAGTTCGATATTTCTACCTGATTGAGCAACCCCACTGAGTTTCTCACTCTTCAAGTTGGCACATGTTTATTTAACCCTTTATCGACTGTACATACAAAAATCATGCAGTGGCACATGATTTTTTTCTATGCATCGCTGTACTGGCTACAGTTGCCCTAGGAGCCCAGTTCTTTGTTTCTCAGAAAGATCTGGGTTCAAGGAGAATAAAATAGCACAGAAAACCACATGGTTTCAGTCAAAGTCATTGCAAAATACAAGGCGCAAGATCTGCAAGCTTCCTTATCTTGCTCTGTGTGTCGTCATTACACATCACCACAATGGATGCCGATCAAGCACTGGAGTTGCTCTTCAATGCTGGTGAGGATGAACTTCCCAAAGTAGATTTGAGCTCTGATGAATCACTTCTTCCTTCTTCAGAAGAGGAGGACATGGATGGTGATCAAGTGGCCTTGAACGACAGGTCAACCACTAACAATGACGATGGTGTGGGCAAACATGTTGCTGGTGATCAGCAGTCTGAATCTTCGGGTGATGAAGGTGATGGTGCCACTCATAACGGTGGCGCTGCTCGGGGAGGTCATGGAAGAGGCAGAGGACAAGGTGAACATGGCCCACAGGACATTCTTACTGACCACTGCTCTGTTGCTGCTGCAACAAGGAGAAACTGCTCTGTCTGTTGGAGAGAGCACCAGGTGCAAGTTCAGTCTTGTTATGCCTGTGCAGTTTGTAAACACGTCAACGGCAATGCAGTCCATCTTTGCATTCAGCCAGGCTGCAGTTGCTTTCAGCGTTATCATTCTGCTGATTTCCAGAACAATTGAAGGGAAAAAGGCATTTCTCTATGGTGCTATTGTTGACAATGCCGCTCTTCAGCCATTCGAGCCACCTGACGTGTTTTTGAATGTGATTTTGGTCAACAAATCTCGATGCTAAGGCTATAAAATAAAGTTTTTCTAGTTGCTCTATATGTCTTCCTTCAGGAAATATACAAGTTGCTATTTGCAATTTTGCTTTGTTTCAAAGCTATAGTTGGATCAGTGATGCTTGCCGTTTTACATACAAAAGTCTCAGTTGATAAAGGGTTAACCTTTTTGCAACCGCCAGTCAAATTATCGACTGATATTGGTTGATGTTTCAGCATATTGCAAAGCATTCATTACTTTTTTCCATTGACAAATCTGGGTTAGAGTACAGCCACATAACTAGGGAGACATCTGAGACCAAAAACGGCCAGTGGTTGCTTTGAGGTTTTTCAAGAAAATCCTTTCAAAGTTCGTTCTACCTTTGTCGCACGAAGCACGCTTCTCTGATGACCGCGTATGCTATGGACACTGCTGCTGCATTGGACCATTTTTTTTATTTGGAAGAAAACGAGCCACTTTCTAGTGGTGAACCTTCATCATCCTCATCTGGTTTGAGTAGCAGCAAATCCGACTTGGAAACCTCAGATCTTTCTAGTGATGGCGAAGAGAGTGAGGAAAATAGTGACGGCCCCAACGACCTGATAGCGGGCAGTGGTCGTGGTGCAGCAGCCGCTGGTTTTGGAGCTGCAGCTCATGGACAAGGAAGAGGAAGAGGCTGAGGGAGGGGAAGAGGCCGTGGTGGATGGGGAAGAGGACACGGAGGTCATGCTGTACGAGGAGCTGGTGCAAGAGGAGCAAGAGGAAGGGGGAGAGGTCATGGTTGTGGTTGAGGTGATGCCGCTGTGGCTGGTGCGGAGAACGTGCCCAATGAAGTAAAAGGTTGGGATGACTCCGGCAAAGGAGCTGGCGATCTACCCCATTTCCAACCTGCTCAGCCATCAGGTCTGTCATTGCCAGCTGACTTTCAACCAGTCAACGAGCTCTCCTTTTTCAAGCTCTTTCTTACCCCACTTATCGTAGCATCCTTGGTTCAGTTCACCAATGATTATGCGTGGATGCATATTTTGGATCACCAAAGCTATGCTAATGTGTATGGTGCCTGGACAGAAACCACCTGTGAAGAGATCTATTACCTGCTTGCGCTACTACTGTACATAGGTCTGTGCAAACTCCCCAGTGAGAATGACTACTGGTACACTTCTTCGCTGTTTCATGGAAATTGGGCGCACACCATGATCCCCAGCAGAACATGATTCTTGGCTTTGTGGAAGTTTCTCCATGTTGTTGATCCTGCAGGTGAGGACCCAAATGATCGTTCGAGAAAGATAAGGTTTTTATATGAACATATGAAAACAGCCTGCAAGTCTTTTTTCAACCACATCAGTGTTATCAGTTGACAAACGAATGATAAAAAGTAAAGGCAGGTTTATATTCAAGCAGTACTTTACCGAAGAAGCCCACCAAGTGGGGCACAAAGATGTATGCTTTGTGTGACGTGTGAACAGCATACCTTGTTGACTTTAATATTTACACTGGTCATTAAGATGAAGAAGTGGATGCCGATGTGGGTGTTGCCACAGCAGCAGTGCTACAGCTAGCGGTTTGTTATTCCTGTCCTCCTCAATGACCTTGATTGCACTGGCCTGATCAAGGATTTTCTCAACATTGTCCATGGCTACTCGGACACTCAGCCTAGTTTGAGATCAGCCCTCCTGAAAGAACTCAGTCCCTCCCTTACCAATCTTTTTCAGTCGTTGTGCAGCAGTGCACTTGTAGATGCACACAATACTCTGGCTGATGTTGATGCCCTCATCGCAGTTGTATCAAAGGCTAAGGTGGATGTGCAGAAAGTAGCTTTCACAATGATGTCTGCCTTGAACAAAATGGCTTTCACAAAGGAATATAAACGGCGAAGGGCGAGCCCGCAAAGGCTGGTGTCAGACCACATGCTCTCCAACATATGGCTGATAAAGCAGCAACGAGCAGTCCAACTATGGAGCAAGGAATTTAAATTGTTTTCACAGAGAAAGTGGGCAATGGTCACCGTGTAACAGCATCCAAGAAATTAATCAGTCCATCACCAGACATTTTAATGATCAAACATCTGTGTAAAGATGTAGTTCCTGCACATTTTCATAGCAAACAACTGTAACTGTATAGTTCTGGAGAATAAAATTAGGGACTGTAACAATTGGAATGGAGTATTGCTTTTCTTGCTTTTTTTTTGAAATCATTGCTGCAATGGTATATCATCCACAACTTCCTGTAAAAACTAACTTGGTGACTCATAATATTTTTTGCTCATTTCCTTTGGGTATATTTCCCTGACATGTTCTTCAATTTTGAAAGAAATCTGACAATAGGAACATATTGTACATGAATTGAATATGAAAGTACACACATGCAATAGTGTACTATTTGCTAGAGCAACATTCCTGGGCTTCAGTTGTTCCATTGCTTGGTACGGATCTGGTGGCAGCTGAGTGATGCAATTAGACAAATTGGTCCCAGGATTGCCAAATGATACAAGGAAACAGTTGAACTATCACTTGGGATTTGGTATGGGCTTGCTGAAGAAAATATGAAAACGCATAGATATCACAGCAGTACAATGCCCTGTGCTATTAGCCTGAATTCTACTGCACTTTCTGCAAAACCAAGTTGACGACCCCCCCCCCCCCTTTTTTAATGGAAAGTGAAAGATCATGTCTAAAAGAACATTACCAGAAAAAATCAGGGAAATCTACCAATTTTAAATATTCATCATAACTGTACTGAACTACCTAAAAGTTTATAGTGTCATTGACTGTGACAACAGTAGTACTGTATGATGTGCAGATGAATGACGTTCTGCTTCTTCGAAAGCATTTAAACTGCCGGCCACACAACTATGTTCTGAGCGTTCAAACACCAATTTTTGCTACAATTCTAAAGTGCATATGCCAATCCACCCGCAAACCAAGATTACGCGAGATTTGTCACAACACGTGTGGCTGATTTGTTACTAACGAATACTACTTAACATGTTGATTACGATAGCTAACAACTGCCTACACACATTGGTCATACTAGCTGCATCAACTTGTTGGCAACTGAGCAAAACCACGATCGCATCTCACGCACGCTAGGGATAACAGGTCAAACGTTAGCTTTGTTACACCAATCCAACGCTGCTGTACGCGTGCAGCTCAAATACTAGTATGTCGAGCAGTTTTTACAATGCACCTCGCAGACCTACGCTTTGCTAGTCTATCAAGATCTATCACAAATCCGGACAGCGCCTTTTACGCATGCGTACTATCCATGTTGTATTGCGCATGCGCATTTAACGAGTGCAAGTCGATACACTCGTGCAATCAACAGCTCCAGATCACTTCTACATGTAGATCTTGATCTCGAAGAGCAAAGTTCGTGGCGATGGCGTTCTGGGGCTGTGGAGAAGCGGTGTGTTCTGGCTTGTTCGATATGTCACGCTTCCCACTTTTTTGCCCATTAATTGAGATGCCCTAGTTGCGCTAACAATAGTGAAAATAAACGAAAAATAATTGTAGCTGATGCCGCTGATAACTCGACTTATCTTTTGGGGAAACATGGAGAAATTTTAGGTTTGGAACCTGTGCGGACCCGCGTAGACTTGGACCCATAAGTCTCATGTTCTGAAGAAATCGTTTTTATTTATTAAATAGCTATTTATTGGATTCAGGCAATTGAATTTGCGAGTAACAGGATATCAAATGGCCGATAGCTAATATTGAGGCTCTCTAAGGAAAAGGCTACGGAAAGTAGAAGCAGAAAGAAGTTAAATATAACCATAAAGAAACAAAATAAAGGACTAGTGATCATTACTACTACAAGATTGCAAAAGCAGAAGGGTTGCAAGTCTGGCTGAAGACGTTCATGCACCCATTGTGAGCTGACAACAGTACGGAAGGAACCCTATTGGGACTGGGCTAAAGTTGGAATCTCAGGGACTGTGGGGGGCCGTTTAGGCCTCCCCCACAGTTTTTCTTAGTTCTTCCGTTATTGTAGGCATCCTGTAGATTTATTGTGTATGTTGGTTCTTTGATTATCTTACAAAAAACGTTTTCAGTGCATAGGAGTACAAGGAGAATAGACCAGGTGTAAACGCACTGAATATGCAAAAACCGGCATATCAAAGAAAAGATAGGAGGATCAAAGGCAGGCTGTGCATTTTGAAGGAGATTGACAAATGAGGAGAGTGCTGATGATGAACTTGATTTTTGGATATGTCTTACACACTGTTTGAAAGCCAACATTTGGGTAAGAAAGAGAAATGGAGAGAGAAAGTCAATATGATGAAGACTAACTGAGGTCAGTCATTGACATTGGTCACAAACTTGGGTGAAGTGAATATGATAGCACGGCCTTTGGCAAACATCATAGCAGGTCTTCACCTTTCCTAGCTTGTCCTTTCTTTCCTTGTAGTTGTCTTCTCCAACTAATTCAGCAACACAAATGTGGCAGCGATGCATTGTGCTGACAGAGGAATGTTTATGGCCATCAGTGGATGATCCATCCCTTTGCTGCGGCACCTCATCAAATGAAACACCAAGTAGGAAGGAAAGCTTCATCCTTGTGCGGCTCAGCAGACCAACCAATGGCCTAGATTGTGCCAGAGGAAGAGCAAGAGACTCAGCCAGATCCCATCCAAAGTCAAACGACCTGATCTTCTTTGGGTCTGTTCCTTGAGAGAGCACATAGACCATGCTTGCATTGACTCTGCAAGTGTCCAAAAGTAGGATAGACTCACTTTCATCCATTTCTGTGACTTTGTCTTTGTTGAGTACATGCTAATCCTTTGGTCCACAACATCCGTGCCACCCTTGGTGAAATCATAGAATTTCATAATGGATGGCTTTTTCTTCCCATCATCACGTGTGCAACCCTTCAGTGATTGAATAGTGGACAAGAAGAGCACATTCTTGAGCCTTTTGG
>JAOWAW010136089.1:2500-11171 GCA_028565695.1 Nicola tetela
CGCCTGTTTCTTGTCAGACTGGCTCCTTGCTTAGTAGTGGTGTCATAGGATCTCGGACTTCCATGTTGACAACCGTTTTTTTCCTGCAAGTGTCCTTGGAATGGCTGCATCCACACAGTATCACCTTGCTGCAATAGTCTTAAAGGATGGGCGTGCCTGTCATAATAATGCTGTTGCTGCTGTTGGTGGGCTAGAAGTTCTCCTTTTATTTGTAGCACCAGTTGTGCTGAGTTCTGTAGCTGTGCTGTTGCAATAGGCAGCCGAGTGCATGTCCGCCAACCCATAGTGCGTTGCACCAGGCTTGTCGACATTCCTTGCATCAGCATATTTCTGTATGCCAAGATGGCTGATCATGGATCTTGATTACCTAGATTTGCCTTCCTAATAAGCATCATTGCCGTCTAACAGCGCTTTTGGCCTTTCCATTAGCTGGTGGGTGACCAGGACTAGATGTTACAGACACGAGACTGCAAGTTTTTGCAAAGTCTTTGAGTTCTCTGGACACAAGTTGTGGTTCATTGTCCGAGACCAATTTTGCAGGTATGCCATATTGTGCAAAGTGTTGCTTCATCTTGGTAATAATTTTTGTAGAAGTTGTTCTTTTCAAGTGATTAATTTCCCAGTAGCCGCTGCAATAACCTACAAGGATGAGGTAGTCCCTGTTGTCGATCTGAAAAAGATCGGTTCCCAATGACTTCCCACGCATACTGGTAATTGGGTATAGGCAATGGCACAAGCTTCTCTTTTGGTTGCACACGACTGAGAGAGCAGCAGATGTTGCGACGTTGGACAAAATCACGTATCTGAGCCATCATTCCAGGCCAAAAGATGGATTCTCTTGCTTGATGTATGCACCTGTCAATACCAATATGCATGCTGTGCACCTTCTGGAATATCTCTTGGCACATCGACATGAGTACTGTGCTGCAGTTAGGCTTGAAGTCTGTCTTCTGCAACAAGCTTGTTTCTGATAGGATAGCATGGTTCTGTCCCTGGCAGAAGATCACTCTTACTGCACGGCCAGCCTGCTCTGATAACATCAGTGAGTGCCTTCATTGTGGGATCTGCTGCAGCTTGGTGCCGTACGTCATTAAGCGTTGGATCAGAGATCCCTTCTGGCTGTGCTGCTCACACCTCTTCAAACTCACCATCTGTTCCAGTGGGTGGTTACTCTTCCTGGTGTACAGCTCGGGAGAGTGCATCTACCACTAGTAGCTCTTTGCCAGGGGTGTAATGCAATGTCATACCTTTGCAGGGATAGAAGCATCCACTGCAATCTCCGTAGAGCGTTGTGCAAGGGCTTCTTGACAATCATTTCCAGAGGCTTATGATCAGTCTGAACTGCTACTGTCCTCCCATAAGTATATTGGTCAAACTTCATCAGGCCAGAAACAAGGGCCAGCAGTTCTTTTTCAATTTGGGCATAAATGCTGCTCTGTGCTTGTCAAGCGACAGCTTGCATAGGCTATTGGCTGATGGCTTGCATAGGCTATTGGCCGATGGCTTGCATAGGCTATTGGCTGATGGCTTGCATAGGCTATTGGCTGACGGCTTGTATAGGCTATTGGCTGACGGCTTGCATAGGCTATTGGCTGACAGCTTGCATAGGCTATTAGCTGACAGCTTGTATAGGCTATTGGCTGATGGCTTGCATAGGCTATTGGCTGATGGCTTGCATAGGCTATTGGCTGATGGCTATAGGCTATTGGCTGACAGCTTGCATAGGCTATTGGCTGACAGCTTGCATAGGCTATTGGCTGACGGCTTGCATAGGCTATTGGCTGACGGCTTGTATAGGCTATTGGCTGACGGCTTGCATAGGCTATTGGCTGACGGCTTGCATAGGCTATTGGCTGACGGCTTGCATAGGCTATTGGCTGATGGCTATAGGCTATTGGCTGACGGCTTGCATAGGCTATTGGCTGACAGCTTGCATAGGCTATTGGCTGACGGCTTGTATAGGCTATTGGCTGATGGCTTGCATAGGCTATTGGCTGACGGCTTGCATAGGCTATTGGCTGACAGCTTGCATAGGCTATTGGCTGACGGCTTGTATAGGCTATTGGCTGACGGCTTGCATAGGCTATTGGCTGACGGCTTGCATAGGCTATTGGCTGACAGCTTGCATAGGCTATTGGCTGATGGCTTGTATAGGCTATTGGCTGGTGGTTCTGTAACAACATGGCACCAAGGCCAATCTGAGATGCATTGCATTGTACAGTGGTCTCCTTGTCTTTGTCAAAAAACTTCAAAACTGGTGCTGTAGATAATGCTTCCTTGACCTCCTTGACAGCTTGCTCTTGTTCATCATTCCACTGCCATTCAACATCTTTGCTTGTCAATTGATGAAGAGGCTCTAGAGTAGTCTCAAGAGTGGGGAGAAATCTCTATAGGTTGTTAGCCATGCCTATAAAGTGGTGAACCTCAGCTGTATTCTTTGGTCTAGGCATATTGTGGATTGCTGATACCTTGTCCGGAGCCACTTTCAGGCCTCAGCCAGCCAGGATATGCCCAATGTATGGAACTGATTTCTCTTTGAATCAGAATTTCTCAGCATTTAGCACATGATTTCTGTCTTGGCAGTAATGCAATTGTCGGAGTAAACACTGGTCATTACTGTGCTTTGCTTCCTCAAGCGTGGAACTCTTTCCTGCTATGAGTTTATCGTCCGCTATAGCTCTTACCCCACCCAATCCACAAAGAAGCTTGTCCATTTTCTGTTGGAAAATTTCAGGGGCCGGAGACACCGAAAGGCAGATGCTTCCACTTAGAACGACCAAATGGTGTTGCCATGGTCGTGAGCCTTGAAAAGTCTTCATCCAACTCTAGCTGCCAAAATCCACTTTGCATCTACGACTGAGAAGAGCCTTACATTTGTCAGGGAAAGCAGCATGTCGTGAATTACTGGTAACGAGTAGTGAGGTTGCTTAAGAGCTTTATTGAGGGGTCTTGGATCTATACAAATGTGCAATTTACCATTCCTTTTTCACTCCATAACCATCCCGGAAACCCAGTCAGTCAGTTCCTGAACACAGACCAGGACCCCAACTTCAACTAGTTGCTGTAGCTCCTTCCCAACTTCGTCATGCAGCACTAAGAGTAATTGGCGGGCAGGACATTTCGTTGCTTGTACGTGTTTCCACGACCGGCTATACTTCACTCTGAAGAAGGCTGATTTGGTCTTCAAAGACATCTTTAAAGCTCTCTATCGTCGAGGTTTTCGTCAGCTTAACTTCTGTCTCCTTGTCCACCATGACAGTTTGGGTCAGGTCTTGGCAAACATTAAGTAGACCTAACTCTCAAGAGTCTCAACATGTCTGATATCTGAGGAGTGAAATGGGAGCTGATTCGCCGACTATGAAAAGTGCTTTGACTGCAGCACTGGTCTTGTCAACGCTGATTATGCCCTCGGTCTGTCCCAATGGCTTGATTATTGATCCATTATACATGCGCAGAATGTTCGATGTCGCTTGCATTTCTTTATGGAGAGATCATCTACTCATAAGATATTGTATGTGGCACTCGTGTTGAATTGGAAACCCACATGCTGACCGTTGACTTGTAAGACAGCAAACAGCCCTTTCTTGTCTTTAGACATAACAGCATTGATAAGCTGTTGACATGGTGACTTGTTCGGTTGTAGCGTAACAGTTAAGAGGTCATTGGGCTGAAGCCCGGACAAAATTTCATCAACATCATCAAAGTCTCCTCAAATGTTGTGGATCTGAAGCAAACTCCGACTTTTGCATACTCCTGCAAAATGTTCTTTTTCCTTCCATTTCTGCGCCTTTGTCCGAAAGCTTGGCAATCTGCTCTGTCACGGGCCCCCTCCCCCCTCCCCCACAATATTTGTAGCTGAAGGAACCTTTCTGTTGCACACTTGCCTGCTTCACATCCATTTGTGCAACTTCTCTTTTGCGTGAAGCCAGACTTCCCTGGTTGGAGACAGAGAACGCTGAGCTTGCAGCTGGTGCTTGTTTGGGCCGTGTCTGTACTGCTGCTATTGTGGTGCCTTGGTCTTGCGCTGCTTCCGCACTTCGAATGGCCACTATGCACTTGGTTAGTGTCAACCTTTTCTGTAAAAGATCATGGTGTAGGTTAGAGTCTCACAACCCACATAGCATTCAGTCTTGTCGTATCTCATCGGGTGTAACATTCTCAAAGTTGTGTGCAAGCAAGCTTACGGAGAGCTGCTATAATATAGTCCTGAGCAGATTCACCTTCTCCTTGTTGTTGAGAGAAAGATATTAATTGCTCGTAGATAATGTTACGTTTGCCAACGAAATGGTCTTCCATTTTCTTCAAAATACACTTCAAATCACTCCTTTCGTCTTCATCTGCAAATGGAAGTGCATTGAATATGTCCATTGCATCCAGTCCAATGGCAGTAATAAACCTTGCAATTCGCTCCTCTTTTGACTTCTTCTCAAGGCCTGCCAGCATGGTGTAGGCATCAAATACCTGTTGCCATCGGAGCTATGCTGCTTTGCCACCCTCCATGTCTAGATGCAGCAGCATTGGGAGCGCCTGTCGTCATTGTCAAACCAGCGACTGAGACCAGCAGTACGGTTACAAAACCTAGGCCCACTCTGACACCATGTTACAAACAGAGTACTTATCATAGTTCATGCTCTTAGTAGAATAGCAGACACAAGAGAAGACAAACATTATAAGGGACTCAGGGTATGATGTTCAGACTCAAATACACCTGAATACTTGATGGCATTCGCACTTGAAGTTTCACTTGTAATGCTACCCATCCTTCTTTACTTGATTGTATTCACACTTCAAGTTTCACTCGTAACACTACCCATCCTTCTTCCCGTTCTCCTCGCATTAATTCTCTCATTTTCTATCTTTCTCTTTCTACATCTTTCTTCCCATCTTTCTTGCTCTTTCTTTTGCCCTGTCTCTCCTTTTCAATTCTTTCTTTCTCTCTTTGTGTCACTCCGCTTTCTGCCTCCCCTTTTTCTTTCTTCCTGCCCTTTCTCTCTCTCCCTTCCTTATCTCTCTCTCTCTCTCTCTCTCTCTCTCTCTCTCTCTCTCACTGTTTACAGTTGAAGCATTTGTAGAGGTTGAAGACAGTCTTTGTATTGGCCAAGTCCATGACTGTGACGAGCGTGTTGTCCTTTTTGTCAAGATGGCTTCGTCTTACAGGTGTGTAAATGAGAATCTCCATCCTACAGCTGTGTAAATGGGTGCTTTCATACCTGGTGTGTGCATATACCTCTGTGTGCGTGCATCTGTCAGCATGTACTGAAAATCAACAAATTTCCGGTTCTCATTTAATTTTCAGCCTTATCAGCCCTACCTCCAAAGGCCTAAAATTGATGTGGGATGAAATTTTCCACATTTAGATGCTACTACACTATTAGATGTGGCTTTTCTGTACAGTGTGGCATACAAAAAATGAATAATGGCTGGAATGTTTTGTAGCAGAAACTGAGGCCAACTTTTTTTTTACTTTTCAGTAGCTGACTTGTACAATAATGCTTGACCTAACCAGCTAATGATCCAAAAACGTAGGTTTGCGTGAGTTTGCATCACTGCCTGTCCATGTGTATGCAAATGCTTGGTCAATCATGTCTTCTCTGTAAAACGTGTTCAGGAGGATGGACAGAATGGTGTCTTTCCTTGGTGTCATGCATGTAGCCCCTATACGGCTCTTCTAGTCTGTCATGGGTGAAATCAGCCACCAAAGATAGTGTGGAATGCAATTTCGTCCAAAAAGCGGAAGAGACTGTGAGGGATTTGCTGTTTCAATATATCTTTCTCATTTTCAGGCAGAATGGCCATTGTGTGTAATTAGGACATTGTTCTAAACTACGCCTTCACTTCTCTGTTTCATTTTCTCTTGAAGCTTCTCTCAAGAGCTGTGTGATCGAATTCGAAAATCTGTGCGTTCGCAGCTGTCAGCACGCCACGTTCCTGCTGTAATCTTGCCGATTGACGACATCCCGGTGAGTAGAGAACATGAAAGAGGAATACCATTTTCACTGCCTCATAGAGCTGCCACCAAACCACTTGTGGCTATTCTAGTCTCGTCTGCTTCAGCCAGAACAGCAAATATCCACAGCACGAAGAAACTACATACCCTTTTGTGTTCAATGAACTGCCATGTGTACGCTTGTATCAGAACAAATTCATTGTTGTACTTGGCTTGGTAGTTTCGTTGGTTACAATGCTCTTTCTTTCTCTCTCTCTCTCTCTCTCTCTCTCTCTCTCTCTCTCTCTCTCTCTATCTATCTATCTTGCTATCTGTGAGTTACTGTACAAGTATTTTAGCTTTGTGGCTTGTTTTCACCAACATCAATGTTGGGATGGAAATCTTTCAAACCACAAAGCTCTTCACATTAACATGTTCAGTTTTTGAGTGGGAATGTTTGCAATGCCGTGCAGGGTCCTCCACTAGGCTTTGTTGCAAACATGCTGGCTGACATTTTTGCATGGGTCGTCGCCCACTGTCTGCATGTTAAACAGTGCAATACTGTTTTTTGTTTACTTGCTGTTGTTTGTTTACTTTGTGAAAGAGTTTACAACTTGTGCATTTTCCTGTTGTCACTTGTTTCATGTACTGTAGTACACTGTCAGCGGCAAAAAAGTTGAAGTTGCTGTGAAGAAGATTATTTCTGGACTGGCGTCGGGTGTTGAGGAAGGTGCCTTGCGTAATCCGGAGAGCCTTGCGCTGTACCATAACATCACAGAGCTGCGCATTTGAAGTGAACCTACACAGCATTTCACAATTGGGTGTATATAACCAAGGTCTACTGGGAGGCACTTAGACCTTGACGGATAGCTGTCTTGCATCATACATGGACTAAATTTCATCCTTTTTAGCATTAGTTCTGCCACTGACCACTGAGTCAAAAAATTTGATTGTTTTTATCATATCTGTTGTGTAGACCTGTGTTCAGCTGTATGCAATATACTCAGCCCCAGCCTGCCTTAACCTTCTATCTGCTGAGGGGCCAAGCCGGAAAAGATAGCTCTTTTATTCATGAAAATATTCTACATCTTTCCTGTGTAAAGAATTGTTATGTCCAGCGCAGAAACTGGAATATCTTTACTTGAGCATCACAAAAGAACAAAAGACAAGATCCAAAACAAAACACAAGTATTTGACCATGGCCATACAGGCTCTGGTGTGAAACCCACACGTGTGAAACTCAACATCAATCACCTGCACACCGTCAACAATTACACACTAATAATAGATTAAATATTCGCTTCGGGCACTATGCTAGGTTTATTCCGCGATAAATTCATAGCCGAGGCTTTTAACGTATTTAGATTTTTTACCCTATCGTATTTTCTGCGGGAAATTTTGTCTATGAAGGGAGGAGAGAAGGAAGTTTTTCTTTTATCGACCTCGTACCTATAAAAGTGTTTCATCGTTGCGCCCACGCAAAGGACAAAAAATAGGGAAAGTTGATGTGCTGGCATTTCACCTGGAAAAGAATGCCAATGCTCTCTGGAACAGGTGTTGACACGAAGCACGACACACCGGCGCGCGTTCACCGGACACGCTGTATTGAAAGCTTGGAGGTTCGCTTCCTTGCTCTGTCTGGGCTCTGTTGTGTGAAACGTTTTGGTTTTCAGTATGGCCTGGGAGGAGCCAAGACGTATGCATCGGTTTGACGATTTATCTGCGACGCAGGAGGAGATGTTGCTTCATAATGCGGTGGCAGAAAAGACTCGCGTTGCAAACGACTTTTGGGTGGGGGTACTTCGGTCCTTTTGCGCTGAGAAACAAGTAAATATCGACCTTGTCACGTGCTCTGCGAGCGAGTTGGACGAATGTCTTCGGAAGTTTTATGGAGGACCCAGGACAAAGAAAGGTGAGACATACCAAAAGAGCAGCTATATGTCCGCAAGGGCAGCAATTCAACGCCAACTAACTCTCCTGAAGCGGCCATTTAATTTGCGAAGTGATGCTGCATTCAACGCCAGCAACCATGTTCTTGATGCTGTTCTCAAAAACAACAAAGCGAGTGGGTTGTCCAAACCCGTGCAGCATAAGGATGCCGTCACTGAGGAAGACAAGATTCGCCTCAGGCACTACTTAGTAGACGTTTTGGAAACGGAGGATACGTATAAACTACAGAGTTTCTGTTGGTTTAATATTGCGAGGCATTTTGGTTTGAGGGGAGAAGTGTTCGCTTGGCTGAAGCGCACGGACTTCGACTTCCGCGTCGATGAAGAAAATAAGGAATACATTGTGCTCAAGACGGACTTCGTAACGAAGAACTTGCAAGGTGATGTCAATTCTCGTGACTTCAAGTGCTGTGGAATGCTAAAGGATGGAATCCAGGTGCAGGCGACGTATCGGTTTCTCGCTCGACTTCATCTAAACCAAGAAAGGCTGTTCCAGCGCGTTCTTCCCAGGGTAAGACCTGCCACCGGGCCTTGGTTCGCGAACGCTCCTCTACGGCACAACTCCCTTGCCAATATGATGCCTTTGTTGTCGGTTCGAGCGAGACTTTAAACCAGATACACGAACTACTGCTGCTTTCGAGTGAGCGTGGTGACGGACCTCAAGGATGCGGGGTGGTCTGATCATGAGGTGTGCGCTATTACCGGTCATAAAAAAATGTAGCAAGCGTGCAACATTATGACCGGATTGACCGACCGGGGTCCGACCGTCCGGCAAGAATGGCGGAAACTCTAGATG
>JAOWAW010136111.1:0-11170 GCA_028565695.1 Nicola tetela
ACATAGCCCCCCCCCCCCCCCCTTCCCCCTTCCCCCAGGGTTACAGCTCGGCCAGTAGTTCTTAGCTTTGTATTGACCACATTTTAGGCCCGCTTGTGAAATCCGTCTGCTAAGATGAAGCCAGCGGTACCGGTATATTTAAAAACAATTTCCTCTATGCAGAGTACAGGACAGTTCGTTTTTAGCTAGCCACCAGTACTTTTAATCGTATTTCGTAACTACGGTAACCATTCTGTGGCTTCGCGATCGCGTCGTTAGCATGCTCGCACGACGCACGCGCGTTGCTCCTGGAGTGTACGTGATCATGGTTGACGTCATGCATAAGAATGAAACAGGCAGAACGCGTACGCGGGACTACTAACTACACCGCCCGATCTATCACGGTTCTGCGTAGACGTACGAGGCCTGGGCGTCTGCCGAGCAATGGCTGCGAGCCAGCCGGTCAATTTCCGGTTCATAGTCTCCCTAGCGCTGCGCCAAACTGATAGTGTGAAGTGCGCACTTCTCGCTCTTGCAGCCATATGTCTAACCATGGTAGAAGTGTGGTATACTGCAAGTTAATTTAGAAGTGCATTGAACGCGTACACTCGGCAGCAGAACATTCAGCAGCATTTAACTGTACATGGGCGTTCCTTTCGCGGCTGTGCAGACATAATGTTTCACTCAGCCAGATAAAAAAAAGGCTTAATGGAGCGTTTCGTGACTTTGCTTCGACGTGATCCGATATCCACAGCGCGAGACGCGACGAGGTGCACGTGATTGCTATCCTGTTGCCTACGGCGCAAAGACCTGACTTAGGCCCAGGATTTATTAAATCGCATCGTGTCGAGGGAAAGTGACAAAGCGCGCCATGAAGAAGGGTCTCTTGAACTGGCGGATTGGTCAAGCGGTTAAAGGGGAACTCCAGGAAAATTCTAGATATGCTTTTTTTTTCGTTCAGAGGCCTCTAAAAACCCATCGATATCTGAACCGACCACCAAAAGTATCAGGCTCTCGTTTTGTCGGGAAGTCTTACTTGTCGGACGATTTTTACGCCGGAGTTTCGCGCCAGTTTGGCCTGTGACGTAGAAACTCCTTCCGATTTCCCGCGTTTGGACAGCTGTCGTCGTTGCACGGTCAGGTGAGAATGATGGTTGGTAGATCAGGCCTGTTGCGATAAATGCTCCAGCCCACGCCCTCGAACGTCGCGGTCGAGCCTGTCCAACCTTCTACATGTACTAGCAGATCTACCCCGCTGACTGTGTGAAACCACAACAGCTAGCTGTCGACAGTGCCCGCTACCCAAGCGCTGGAGATCGGCAAGAGTTTACGTCACAAGCCAAAGTGGCGAGAAACTCCAGCGGAAAAATCGTCCGAAAAGAAAGACTTCCCTACAAAACGAGGACCAGACACTTTTGGTGGTTGTTCAGGTGAGTTTATAGAAGCCTCAAAGCGAAAAAAGCATACCTTGAATTTGCTCGGAGTTCCCTTTAAGATCGTCCTTTTCATTCGGATAGGCGTTGGGTTGAGTTCACTGTGCACTGCAGCCGGTAAAATAGAGAAAATGATTGACTCATGTTTCTCCCGGAAAGAACGGTCTTACGAACCTTCCGCTTCGGAACCTGACAGTATGGCATTCCAAGGAATGAAATTCTTGCGTTTAGAACCAAAATTAAGTAAGGGATGAAATGTGGCTCCACTGAACAAAATCACTTCTTTAAATGCTTTTCTTGTTATACATAAAGCGCCATGTTCATTTGATGCACTAGCTGGAGAACGTTGCGGACGTAGAGATATTGTGACGGCTGATCTGATAAGACACAGGCAATCGACCGAGATTAATAGCTGTGAAGAGGAACACTAGCCACCCACCTGTTTAGTAAATAGGGCGACACTAAAGCGGTCATGCGGTCAGTTTTCTCTTCCTTACTCAAATCTCGCCAACATTCGTCCACTACAGTCACGTTCAAGTGGCCGTGCCAGCTTGCTTGTTTGTACGGATCGCCAAGTGTGTATAGCTCAATGTGGTGAACCGGAAGCTTGGCGAACGCTGAGCCGAAACCACCTCTTTTAGCAATCCAAAGCAGCGGCACACCTGCTTTTTCGGCCGGATAAGGCGCCGTCGTTGGACAGGCTCCAGCCTCGAACTGCAAACCGCTCTCGTCTACCAGCCGAATGCTAACCGATAAGAACTGTTTGCGTTTATCGGCCAACGCGGACGATAAGGATTGCTTGAGATTGTTGTTTGGCCAGCTCATTAGAGGCGACGAGCAATTGTCTTTGGCGTATGCATCAGTTGTATTAGCAGGAGCCCAGGCTGGTATACGTAGGGAACAGACTGGAACAACCAGAGCCAGATGAAGACAGAGTACTGCCGCGAAATCCATAACGCTCAACACCAGATAGGTCAGTGATGTCCGAACGGAGGCAAAGGCTAAGCCTCTTGTGGAGATCCTCCTTCGGAGAGTTTGTCAAATGAAAACAGGGTGTATATTTGGAGCAAGCTAGCGCTATTGCTCGTTTATCTGACTATCGCCCCAGCCCCGGGTTCGACAACGCCGCGTGCAGACCGCAGTGCAGCCCGGGTCTGCAAACCGCTGTCGTCCCAGTTTCCCAAAACCTCCCGAGCCGCACAATGGCAGCCGTACCCCGAGGGAAAATGTAGACGCAAATGCATAGCGCTCTTCTGCATCTTTCTAGCATTCCTCAAAGGCAGAGGACCTGCACTGTTTCTTATCTCACGACGCCGCGCGGCACGCATGCCTGTCTGTCACCTCGGAGGCTGCGCTTCTAGCTGATGGCGCAATGCCGTCCAAGCTCTGGCATGACTTACCTGCACGGGATACAAACAGGCAAGAATCGATTCGACGGGGCAAACAGAGGTGGAAGGCGAAGCAGCCGACCGTGCCAGAGGTAGCCAGGGCCAACGTACATGTAACCTAGCTTGTTTTTGCTGGCGTCACAACGAGAACACGGGGAGGTTGTTCATTTGATATAAACTGTCTTTTATTCATCATAACAGAACCTGCTGTCCGAACTATCGCAAATACGGCTGAAGCGATACACACATACGTATTCCCCGCACCCATGCGGCGCTACGCATATAGCTGAAGTATTATGGCATGAATGCTAGGTATTGGGGGAGGGAGCGAATGCGCAGCTTAGTAACCTACAAGCAAGCTGTGTTCACCGCCGATGTACTCAATACCCCGTACCACGTACGATAATTCGGCCGTTGAGTTACTGCAAGCACCGCTATCCCCATCTGTCGTCAATATAATCACCTAAGCGGTGCACGAGATGGATCACTCGAAAACACTACATGACATATGTAGGAGAAGTAGATCTACAGTTCATATCGACGCAGAGCTGGTCTATGATAGATCTGTTCAGTCGTACGTGAGCTGTTCAAGTCAAAGCCAATTAGATCGATAATTAAATCAATGCATTGCCGTTTATTGATTGCTTGGTTGGCATTTTCTGCGTTCATATCTTTAATTGTAAGCAGTGAGCCGCCAAACGAGTTGGAAAAAAAGTTGTGACTGCATTTTTCAAACACACTATTTAACAATCATTTTCTTTCTTTTCGACCGGCTGTGGATATCGGATCGTGTTGAGGGAAAGTCACAAAGCGCGCGCCATAATAATAATAATAATAATAATAATAATAATAATAATAATAATAATAATAATAAAGCCATTTTTGAGCTGGAGGATTAGTTAAGCGGTTAATATGGTGATTTTCATTCAGTTAGGCGCTGGATCGCTGAAGATTTGAGTCCGCTGTGGGCTGCAGCTGATAAAAACAAAGGTTGGCTTGTGATTCTCCCAGCAAGGATGGTCTTTCGAAGATTTACCAACCGCAGGCTAACAGGTATCATGAACAATACTGACGTCTGTAGCGCAGTAATACAATTTTCATTTATCAGCAAATCGCAAGACTCTTAAACGCAAACACATCCCACGTAGATTACAACAGCAAAAATTTTCATATTAGCTTGGATACCAAGCAAATGTGCAGTGCAGTACATTCATGTGTTCCAAACTGAATGGAAAAGAAGAAAGCTAATTGCATAACTAGCAAAGAATCAATCGCTGATTGAATAACTGCAATAGACAACTCATTGGACTACCAAAAACAGAAGACAATTTAAAAGAGCTCAGTTAAGTAAACTGAAATCCATTGCTATGGCGATCATTCATTGCTATGGTGACCACTTGAGTTGGAAAGTTTTGCTTATTGTTCCAGAACTGATGCCTATGCAATAAACATCTGCTAGATTTCACTACATGGGACTGGATCGTCCTCAGTTACTAACTCATCAGTATCAATGCGCCGGTTGTGCAGAATCACTGATGATTGCTGGTTGTATTCACTCAGATCATGCATGCTGGGGTGGTGCTGATGGCTGCAGCGTTTCTTATGGTTGTGTTTGTGACAGGTCATCTTGCTGGTTTGCTGCCATTTTGCTACCCAGCAGTTTGATTGTGAGAAAGACAGCCATGAATGATGACTCTCTCATTTCAAGGATATCAGATGGCGAGCAGAGGGACTCCTGCCATGAAGGAGGATAAAAGCGCCGGCTCATTGAATTAATGCAAATCCGATTCATTCTTTACTATCTGACACTTAAACTCTCATCACCAATGGTTTACTGCACGCTACATCTGGCAGTAGCTGGTAGTCATTACAAAGAAATACCTGAGGAAAAACCATGTCTCTCTTTTGAGATTCTCAGCAGCCATCTTCAGAGATTTCATAGATTATGAATATAGCTCACAGCTGCAGCATGCACAGGCTGCATGACTGGCTCAAGCACTTACCTTTGCCTCTTCATCACTCTTAATTTCCTTGACCACTGGCGATTTGAAGAATTCATGAACGTTCTTTGCTGATTCATCAAGCTTGCTTGATTCTTTTGGTTCCTAAGAAAAACAGGAAACCCAGAGTTTATTGTAATCTAAGACCTAATTTGGAAGGGCAGCACTGGAAAGCCTGAAATGCAATAACATACTTACAACATTAGCAAGCTTGCACAGGTGATAGCCTGTGGCAAGACTATTCTTCTTGCGTGAGTACAGGCGCTCACTAGGCAGTTGTTCTTTTTTACTGAGTCTTCGCCAGATGATCTTTATACAGACAATAGAAGAACAGAGAATTCAAATACATAACAGTTAGGAAGTGTACAGTTAAGGAAATGTAGGAAAAACACCAAAACATAAACAAGTAAACACATGTAAATTTGACAGCAAACACCCTCAACAGGGTTGTCATCTTCTCGAATGAATCCCAATCACCATGGCCCCATCAAACAGTTGCTTGATTGCGGCCATGAATGACAAGTTTCAAACTTTTACGCTAGAGCAACTGTCGCAATATATTGTGAATATACTTCTTTTATAGAAAGCTCTCTTGGTCAACATGGTGTAGTGTTAAATTTGCCAACTCAGAGAAGTCTCCCTTAGTTGTATAATTTACTCATAATGGAAACATGTTAGTGTTAAGTATCAGAAAAAGTATATGTGCTGCAATTTGCATGAAGCTTGTATCTAAAGCTGGCACTACATGGGCAACCGCTGCAACCACGGTCATGCCACTTTTTTTTTTTATCAAAGTGGCATTAACAGTTGCCGCAATTGCAAAGCAGTGCTTTTTGGCTCCTTGAGGAACAGTCCCATTGGCCCCCTTTTCACGTTCCCTTGCCTGTCCACAAACCTGCTGGCTCTCCCCGCCCACATCCTACACCAATGTGGTTGTAGCCACTCCCACCTTGATGTGAGATTTTGATGCCCATCCATTTGCACACCCACACCACATTCACATCCAAGTCCAATAATAAATTTATAGGGAGCCATTTTCATTGTTTAATACATTTTTCGCTTGTAATGAGCAGTGCGGCTTCAAAGTTGAAACCTTGTAATCAGTTAGGATAATCTTCAAAAGCAAGGAGTCACCAGTGCTGCACAAGCATCTCCCAAGCTCTCCACCCTCTTTCAAGAGCTCTGTACCCGCTTACGTGGGTTAGCTGAGAGACAAATGCAGACGGGAGAGAGAGAGAGTGAGAGAGAAAGAAAGAGAAAGAGGGAGGAAGATAGAAAGACAGAGATAGATACAAAGACCCACAACTTACATAGATTATACTATATTTCTGGCACAAGCCACAGAGGGCTCATTTTGTTGACTCCCTCCAGGGGTAGGAGCTTGTTAGAGAAGGGCACTTAATGATTCAACAAACATTTCAACAAAATCTCAGTCAATTTGACTTCTCAAGTTCACCATCTGTGCATTACCCATGTTACTTCCACAGCCAACCACATTTCACTCCAAATTCCATCAGATATACAACACTGATACTAACCAATCCCTTTCCCTCTTTCACTTTACTTTGGCTGGGAGCACACAGTGGACTCAAATCTGTGGCGGCCAAGCGCCTAGCAAAGTGAAAATGATGCAATGTTAACCGCTCGACCAATCCACTAGTTCAAAAAAACCCAGCATCATGGTGAGCTTTGCAACTTGTGCTTGACACAGTCCAATATCCACTGCTAAATGATTGGTTATTATTCTTCTGGCATGGATGGCCTTTCCTGATTGAACATTGATATTGCATATGTACACCAGATGATAACTGGAAATTGTTTTTCCCGTTTGTGTGACTTCAAATTGCTGAACTGCTCTTCATCCATTGGGAATGGAAAAAGGAAAGAAAAAGACTCAGGGTGCACCTCAATACAGCATTCAGGCAAACAACACTCACAATTGATCAGAGCAGTTTTATGCATGTGTGTGTATGCATGCACGTGCACATGATGCAACTAACTCACGGGAGTTGTTTTTCTCAGGGGGGGGGGGCATTTAAAATGTTGCCACAATTTTTTGCTGGGCTTATTCCCAGGTGGCTCTTAATTCAGAAAATAATAACCTACAGTAACTGGTGCTGTGGTGTTCACTCTCCAGGGGATCCTGTGCTCAGTCACAGAGCAAGGCCAGCCATTTTCTACAACCACAGGAGTTTTTTACTCGGTCTTCTTCAGTTTTTGTTGACTTTCTCATAGCACTGACCCCCAAAAGAGAAGACTTTGCATGAGCTCATTCTGGGTGATCCATACGCTGTTATTGGGCAGATCTGAGTACTACAAACTGCGAATTTTTGTGGTGGATTGTGATCATACTTTTAGCCAACCAGCCATGTCACACGATGGGTTATTTTAGCGATGTATGGGAAGCCTGAATCTTTGCAGCATAGCATAGTTAGTTATTGTTATTGCCTGACATATACTCTAGAATAGTTTTGTACATCCTTTGTCTGGTGTGTGATCTCCACATATTTGTGAAATTTGCAAAAAGTGCCCTCTGCTAAAATTTGTGAGGTCACAGTACAACATTGACCAGGTGAATTGGAACTGATTAGTTGTCGCAATTGAGGGAATGGAATCACAACAGATTCTAATGCTGCTACTGTGTGCATACGTATATACACCCTTGGAAGAATTTTATTTAAGTCTTCTGAGCATTATACCACCATATTGCAGTATGCAGACATTATAGACATGGCATAGCCTCTCCATTACTGATACTCACCAGGCGGCTGGTTGCTTCAAGCATCTCTCGGTGAATTGATCTCTTTGCACGCTTCCTCCGGGTGTCTGGGTCGGCTTTTCGAAAGGCTGATGGCATCAGCCGTGGGATGAACGCAATTACGCCGCTGACTAATAGAGTCTGAAGAGTGGACAAGGTATTGAACACATCCTCAGTCAAGAGGATGACAAAGACTACTATGAAACCTGTTGACACAGCAAGCATGAGCATGAAGAGGACATTCCGAAGGTGCTTTTCCCACCGCATCCACTTGACAAGCTGCTTTAATGCCTCCAGGTCCTCTTCAAAGTCCAGCAAGTAACATTCAAAGCACACTGCCAGGAAAAATTCAAAGCAAACAAATCCAGGCATCAGTTTATCTCCAGTTAACTTCTCGGCTTTTGTGAATAGCTTATCAATAGCCTTCTTGGGGAAGAACAACAGAACAGAGTTGTTCCCAGCTAGTGCTGAGTTGTGGGTCTGTCATTTTGATGTTAATATCTAAAAGTACATGGATTTCGTGATAAAAAATGATTCAGAACAGTGCATACAAACATTGTGTCCTTTTATGAGAATGATATATTTGCATTAAAAATGTAACTTGTTCATCGTTATCTCATAAAACTGATCATCCTGTACATATGAAATCATGCCTTTTTCCAAGAGTTGTAAGTTTGGCATGTCATCAAAATCCTCCTGTTGCCACTGCAAGATGTTTTAATTGTTAGACTTGTTCAGTACACTGTGCATGTGGACAGTTAACTTGGTAATCCTAGGTGTAGCCGTTTCTGAAATTGTCTATAGTTGTTCAACAACTGGTCTCTATCAAATGCGAGAGAAGAAGAAGGAGAGAACAAGCACAGAATACCAGCTATAAATCATAGTTTAGCACTGGCAGAATGCAACATTTAACAGGCACCTGTTTCTCACAGCCTGTAAGAGAGCTTAGCAACACAACTGTTACAGGTGTATTCAAATTAAGTATCTTACTAAAAGGTGCGATCATACATATCACTATTACACTAGGCCTTTGGTTTGCCAAATTTATCCCCTCAGCTCAACTACCTACTTGGTTGCCGTTTTCCAGCTGCACCAGCAGTCTTACTTGTTTTCGATTTCTTCAGTTTCTCTGCAGAAAGACTCTCAAAGATCCACGTCATAAGCAAAAACATTTCTTTGAATGCCAGCTCAAGTTTCTTCAAACTCAGAGAACTCTTATTTTTGCCAATGTCAGACTTAAGGTTTTCTATTTTCCTCTTGACCTGTCTCACTGCTTCAATCTGCTCAGTGACTCGATCACGACGCTCTGCATACGTCACCTCACCACCGTAACTTAATGTTCTGTTCTGCAAAAAGTGTCGGAAAATGACTTTGTCCTTGATTTTCTGCTGAAAATGGTCCTTTAGAATAGCATGCGGAGCAGAGTCTTCAGGGACATCCTTCAAAAAGTAGTCTACCTGTTCCTGCAGGTCTTTGCTGGCATCTGCAATTTCACAGTTCATAACTTCTTCTTCTTCATCCGTTTGTTTAAAGCCCAGGCCAATGTTGTGCAAGCGGAAGAGGGACTGGTCACAGGTGTTGTACTGACGGATGACCTCAACCAAAATGCCGAGGATGGCGGCTGTCACGTACACTGTTTCGGCCGTCTTTGTCACAAAGAAGGCGAGGAAGGTGAAGAAGATGAAGCTAATTGTGTCGAAGGCCGTAATCCATGTAATCCACACAACGCAGGTGCTCATAAAGAATGCAATGATCCAGAGGAGTTCCAGAACATGATCGTGGGCTGGTGGTGATGGTGGTTGTGATGATGACTGTGATTCTGCTGATGGTGATTGTTGTGGTGATGTTTGTGATGATGACTGCAGTGCTTCTGAAACCAACGGTGTCAATTCTGCTGATGCTAGTTGTGGTGGTGTTGGTGTTGATGGCTGCGGTGCTATTGAAACCGACGGTGTTGATTCTGCTGATGACGGGTTTTTTTTCTCAACCAGCATTTTAATGTTCTCATAAGTTCCACCCCAAGCTCTTGCCAAAAACCGAAAGCCGTTGACAAACAGGACAGTTGGCAGCAGCTTCCGCAAAAGGGTTAAAGGAAACTCAATGATGATGAGGGGCCTGTGCAAATAAAGGGGAATTTCTTGGTTTACCATTTCTTTTGCAGCCAGCTTTTTCCAGGCATTTTTTGACTCTTTGCATATTGTGATGAACAAGAAGACGGGCAGCATTAACGGTAAACATAGCAGCCACAAGGCTTTCAGTTCATGAAAGAGGTAAGCTGGTGTTTCCAATGCTTCAATGGGATCTTTATTTTCTCCTGGCAAATTTTCTCTTTGTTTTCTGCAGCAGCTGGCAAGAACAAAGATTGGAACAACAGCACTGCCAAACACAAGAATCAAAATGGGAACCTCTCCGACTCCACAGGACCGGGAGAACTCATGTGGAGCTCCAAGCCGACTTGGTAGAAAGTAGCCAATGTCAATTGCAATCCAAATGAGAAATACCACAACGAGAATTACACTGACAGCCATTGCCCATATCGACTGGTCAATCAAGACGGATCGGCTTGGTCGATCCCGCAGAAAGCGTTCAATGTCATCCTCTTCTTGTCTGGTATCAGTTGTATCATTTCCTGAGAAAATATTCAATGAAGATACAACAGAATGTGAAGATTGGACTGCTGTCTAAGTAAGACTGGATGTCTTGGTATGTGTGACAATATGAAAAGAAAGGTGTAAGAAACAGAGCACATCTCACACGCAAAAAAGACAAGAAGTGAAATGAAATTTACAACAGCAGTAATTGGCCCATTCATCAGTCAAGGACTGCCAGTCTGTACAGGAACCAAAGGAGAAAGAGAGAAAACCTACAACACTAGTACAAGACTAAGCCCATTCTGTTTCGGGATCTAATGGAGACAGAAGGGCCGTAAGACATGGCAGCATGTCCCAGGCTTGTACAAGGAAAAGCAAGATTCAAATTAAACGTGTGTGTGCATGTGTAAATTAACACAGAAGCACTACTGAATGTGCAGAATTTGGTGCACTTATATCATAGGCCAGCATAATGTCCTGCATGGGGATAAAGCAAAGAGCTTGAACACTTCATTGAAAATTGGCAATTGAAACTCTGCTTTTCAAGAATTTGCCTATAGAGTGTGATGGACAGGAAATCATCCAAGTCTCTGATTTCCGTACTTGGGGTGGATTTTGTTAACTGCCATCATACCTGAGGCCATGACAGCCACAATTGCCTGTCAAATGTAATCCAATAATCACACACAACAGCAAACTCATTGATCAGAATCATGAGAATAAAAATTAAATCAATGACAGCATCAGTGTACATAAAGATCTGAATATACAAAGCGTATCAGCCTTGCTTCTGTGCGGGACACTGTCCTCGCTGGCCTCACGCCCAGCCTGTGCAGACTGTAGTTTTTCTACAGTGATGGGTGAAATTAATATAATATAATATACTAGCATTGCTACCCGTGCTTCGCACGGATCATTCAATGTGGATCGTGCACATGATAAATTGCACATGATAGCATAGTTACCCGATTATGAGGTCAGGATGACCGTCATAGGAAAGTGAACAGTCGTAGTGAAGCGC
>JAOWAW010136122.1:0-11169 GCA_028565695.1 Nicola tetela
GTGTGTGTGTGTGTGTGTCTGTGTCTGTGTGTGCACTGTGTGCACTTGCGCTGCCAGATACAATGTACACACATGCTGGCTGATGATGCACAAGCCGTAAATAGATGCAGTCCATCGTGTAGTCTCTACATGTACATGTATATGTACATGTAAAAGTCCACGGTTATGTTGTACGCTGTCATTGTACACTGGTAAAAATAGTGCGTCATGCATGATTTTGTGGTCACTGGTTGCATTAAGTGGGTGGTCATTCTATGCATGGTAATTTGAGTACAAATTTGTCTGTGTATGAAAATGGTCGCTGTGAACAGGTGGTCACTATAACTGGTGGTCATTATATGCAGGTTATACTGCAGTATTGGGTGCTTGTCCATTTATCCCTGTCTATTTTGCAAGTCTCCTGGAAAATGCTTAAATAAGATTTTGTAAACTTTCTATGTGAAGTCGTGCCCTTTGAACCATATCATATTAATTTCTGTTTTGCCCAGTGTCATATTTTCTGTTTTTGCCCAGTGTCATATAATGTCTTTTTTCCCAGTGTCATGTATGTACTAACCAAAGTACATACTAACTGTAGATGCCGTACATGTACATTTACTGGTACAGGCACCTACATCAAGATTGTACAATGCCATGCCTAGACTTCCACCTCTTGATGAAGCCTGCCATTGCAACAAACACCTCATTGCCCAAAGAATGTGCGAATGCAGCCGCTATCTCAACTAACAACAGGCCAGTAACAGGAATGTTTCAATTCCTAGCTTGTTTGAACCACTCCATCAGAGCAGTGTAAATATCATGATGCACCGATAGATGAATCTGCGTGCAATCTGGGCCAAAGCTGGAAGATTCAAACTTGCGCTAGAGATCATCCCAGCTCTTCCAGAGGCTGTTTAGGGTTGTCTTAGCGAGACTCAGCTGCTGACAGATAGACACCTTTTTCTCTCCCTTCTCTATGCTGGCAATGATCACCAGCTTCTCAGAAAGATATCGGATGTGGAACTTGCTGTTGTGATTGTTGACCTGGGTCAGAAGAGAGGCTTTGAGTTGATTACATGGATTTTTAGTTTTCAGGTTTTAGGCTGCAGTCAGCCTCAACAAGTAAAGTGTCGAGCGAACTCATACAAGTTGTGCTATTAAAAGCTAACCGCAGGGGTTTTGTGTTCTCACTATGGTGCCCGACTTGTGGACATGCAGGTGGTGCAAAGTTGTACAGATCCTGATCTACTGCAGATCCAGGAATCTCACATCAGCAAAGTGCATGGAGCTGAAGATTTGTAGGCAAACTGCCAGAAGTATGTACTAACAGAAATTTGTAAACAAGGCATGGCATTTTTAGTATGTCTTAACCGAAAGTATGTACTAGGTGTAGTATGCCTTATCCAAAAGGAATGTACAAGTGTGGCATTTGGGATACGCGCCGTTTGGTTATTACTCAAAGTATCTATTAACCGAGTGTACATACTAAGCTAGGTACGTAGTAACCAAGTTACACTGTATTACTTTCTTCTTCTGCCCAGTGATATATCTTTCTGTATTTCTTCCCAGTGGTTCTCTTGCCTGTCTTTTCCAAGTGTCCTTTTGATGCCTTTCCTTACCCTGTGTCATGTTGTCACCCTTTTTGCTAAACGTCAAATTGCTGCCTTTTTCTGCCCAGTGTCTTACTGTTGACATTTCTGCCTTAGTATAATACCATTGCTCTTTGCTTCGCTGTGACATTATATTGTCTTTAGAGCAGAACACTATGCGTAGTAAGCTTAGTCAACATAGTTGATGAGTAGCATTGTACAGCTGTTTGCAGCTTACTTTGGGTCAGTGCGGCCTCCACTGCCCTGTAATTCACGTAAGGAGAGAGTTTCCTATAACTTTGACTTTGGCTCCAGCATCTGGTGTCCTTTGGCATAGATCTTCATGTACATTCAGGCATGGTACATAACCGAACTGCACCTGAGAAAGCCTGCTTTGCTACTTATGCTGGAAGTTTCACCTCAAAGTAAAAGGAAACTCTCTGTATGTGAATTATGATGCAGCACATGCAGCACTGATCCAACATAAGCTGCAAACACCTGTATCAGCACTCCCAGTCGCATGCTCGGTCAGCTGTGACACTGACCATGCAGGCAAAGATGTGCTGTAATTGATGGTTGACCTGTACAGTGTACCAGTGCGGCTGGCCTGTATATCTTTACTATTGTTCGAATGTTGCTACTACAAACAAAAGTCCTGATTTTTAAACTTGATTCCTCGAATGTACGACTGTTCAAAGATTGTTTGCTTTTTTCTCTCCAATGTTACATTGTGGAGTTTGCTGCACAGTGTCATATTGTTGACTCTCTCTGCCAACTGTCCTGTTGTTGCCCTTTTTTGCCCATCATGTTGTTTCCTAGACCTTTTTCTGCCCATTATCATATTGTTGGCTTTCTCTAATGAGTGTCATGTTGTATCGTTTTTGCCAAGTGTCTAATTGTAACATATTCTGTCTAGTGTCAGATTGCTCCATTGTGTCATATTGTCTTTTCTGTCAAGTGTCACGTTGTTGCATTTTTCTGCACAGTATCATGCTGTTGCCTTTTCAGCCCAGTGTCATATTGTTGTCTTTCTTTGCTGTATGCTATACTGTTTCTTTCTACTTCATCACCCTGACATGTCACACCAATCACGATCTCAACATTTGTGGATTCGACGGCTACAAACTGCACTTTTAGCTGAATGCATTCAGAGGGTTTCAGAGGCATGGACAGTCAAGTGCCTATCTTGCTGCCATGTGGAGAGTCTTCTCAGCGTCTTGCCATACGTACCTTTGGTTTATATAATTCTGATGCAGCCTTGTCTCTGCTCCCCTTCCCCTGTGCTTGGCCTTCAAAGGCTCCTTGCATGTGATCCGTCTACATGCTCATGGCGGTATGATGGCACACACTTCCAGCTTTATGAAGAGTCATTTTTCATATCCTGTACTCAACATCCAGCCTCATGGTGGACATGCACAACACCGACCTGCAGTAAATATAAACAGCATTGTCAAATAGTTTTTGTACTGGCACTGTCCACGTCATTTTTCTGTACACAGTTGAAATTTAGCTGGGCATGACATTCTATAATATTTCTTCACCAAAGTCCATGCATATCCTGTTTCAAGCAGCATGTGAGTAAGACAGCCTGCACGCTGACTACTCTTGAACTTTGACCTCCCCCATTTACGCCAATGAATGAGCCCAACACCGATGGAGTGAGAAAGTATCTAATGTATGAAGGCCTTGATGTCAGATATGACTTGGAAATTTTTACCAATTTTATTTTGTTTCGGAACTTTCTTAAGTGTTTATCTTTTGTTTCTTTCCTTTGTTGTCCTTACAGTCTCTCTCCAGAGGATTGATTAACATTGCTCTTTAGGTTTCACTCTTCACTGCTCTCTTTTTGTACAGTCTCTGTAGGTTGGCCAGTTTATTTTTAGTTTGGCTGTGGAATCTACTCATCTAGTCTTCGTCTTCTGTTTTTTTTTTCTCTTTCAGATGTGTCTGCACAAAAAAGAAGGCATTCTACTGATGATAAAGGGCCCTCTAGTAAGGAAACAGGTGAGGTGTTGAGTTACAGTACACCGTAATAACAGGGTGCAGCTGTCCTTGTGAAGCACTGTAATGCTCTTGATGTCAGGCACATACGCATGCTCTTTATTTTAATTTTGTTATCTGCTTCACTGTTGACTATGTGCTGTCCCATCCATTCTCATTTTAAGAAATATAATGTATGTATGGTATTCTTTCACTCTGCATTGGTTTCAAGCTAAAGTGAACTAGGCAACTTTTTTTAGGATTGTTGTGATATGAACATTGGAATTACTGTCATTTTATTAATTTTTGGTGGGAAAATTTGGCAATAGTGGAGTCTCTAGTCCTACCTTTTTCAATTTCCCGCTGAACAAGTTCGTGCTGGTTGCGAAAGTTGCGAGGTGTAATTGTGCATGAATGTTTATCAGTAAACAGTATGCCTGCATGATAATGTGTACCTGGTTGTCAATTCATCTTTCTCTATCCTTCAAACCTAAACTCTTTGCTGTGTCCATGTAACTGTAGGTATATATCTAAATAGTGTGTGTTTCTTTCTCTCTTCATCCTTCCGTCTTTCTCTTTGTATGTCTGTACCCAGCCCATATTGTCCCTTCTTTTCTCTATGTAGTGTCACATCTGCCTATCTGTTTCCAATATGTTCTCTTCAAGTCTCTCTCCCTCTCTCTCTCTCTCTCTCCCCTTCTCTCTCTTGCCATTAGTCGTGACCTCTCTCTGCTGCTTTCTCTATCTCATTCTCTCACTTACAGACCATGTTTTTTCCTCTTTGTTTGACATAAGCTTGTGGCATCACCTGACCTCATTTATTCAGTTGTGTGCTTAAAAACGGCACTTGAAAAGACTTGCACAATTGCTTTTCATTGGCCAGTGTAGATGAGGCGAAGTACCCAACGCTACCATCTAGGCCAGATTCCACGCGATTTTACAGCGTAGTTTACTGGGCAAAGTTGTCCCTCTTCTCCGGCTGCTGCACTGGCAGAAACGCACACATGTGCTAGCGAGTATCTGATGTAGTGGTGTACACCAAGGTGAGATTCTGCACCAGAAATCAGATAGTCACCTTTGGATCTTGTTCTGACAGTCCCACCAAAGACCTCATCCACAGAGCTCCTCCGAAGACTATACATGCATCCCTGATGGCACACCAACTTAAAGAACTGTGCAATTGACACTGCCACAAGGGCGAACCTTCTCCACTCTGCCACTCAGCTATTAGTCTGTTTCAAAATTAAAGAGGTTGATTTCCTATGGCAATACATAAGAAATGAATGTAAACCAGACGTCTGTAATTGGAACAGACCATAGTCAACACTACTAAGGCAAGCAGCACATGACGACAACCTATAGGCCTTGGCCAAGATGCACCAAGGCAAGTGATCTTGCTACATGTAGATAGAGCACATTGCAGCTTGCACTGGTCTATATGTCGCTTGATATGAGGAAAAATTGATTGGTGTGCTGAAATCACTATCCTTGTGACTGACTTGATTGCCAGTATGCGGTATGCACATAATATGGGCCCTGCTGGGATTTATTGGAACAAAAATGAAATTGAATTCAGTGCACAGGTGAAATTTGGTGCATGCGACTGTCGATTAACTATTTTTTCCAATGGCCTAATGTGTTGCTAATGCAATTTAAGGTCTATTACATAAGGTATCAGAGAGAACTGGCAGGAACCAGGAAAAAGAGGAATTTGTTTGTTTGTTTTCGAAGTGTTCATCAAGGAGAGGATGTTTGCTGCACCTCTCGTGCATGCATGTGTATTCCATCACGTGTGTGTTTGTGATTTGTGGGATCGGGAGCACATGTGTGAGTGTTATGGAAGTGTTTGTGTGGGTACATGTGGCCTACCTGTTTGCCTTTAAGGCTGTTCAGGTATGCCAATGGCAAAGCACCTGGTTGCACAGGTTGGTTGATTACTCAAGCAATCATTTCTCTCATTATTTCTCAGGGGAATCAGCTGATAAAGTTAATGTGTCAGTTAGTCCAGCACATGCGAAGATGTCGGCTGATGGCTCAGCAGAGCAAGCTAGCATCACTGCTCAGCAAGAACGTGGTAAGGCACTGTTAACGCTCTAGTCTTGTCTCCCTCCATAAGAGCTGTGGTTGTGATGCTTGTCACCAAGCGGGGAACGAATGTTTGAACGTTTGATGGCTTAGGAATAACGTAGCATAAGAGAAAAAGAAGGTTGAAATGGAGAAATGAACTTTCATTTGACCATTTGTTATATAAAGATGTTCCTTTGTGTTCTAATGAGAGTAATTCAACAGAAGCAGCTTTAACTAATATAATGAGAACGTGGTTGAATGTTAGCTGTACATGAAGTTAAACTGCCCTTCATTGGCCTTTAAAGGTGGGTCTGTAAATCTTTTCTCAGTAGGATTTGTCTAACACCACAGTCTAGCAGGATCTTGCAGCATTTTTCAATAATAACACAAAGATTCCCTGTAATACGTCTGACAAATATTTGTTCGTCATGCAATACACTGTACGTACACTTGTTTGCAAGTGTTTAACATAGATGTTTTTTTGCTATTTATTTTTTAAATAATTTGTGCAAGACGTGATGTATTTCTGTATGTGTTTATCTGTTTTATTGTGTATGTACACATAGGCTTGTGCATTTATCAAAATAAAAGTGCATTTATGGATGCACGAGGCGTATCAGAACGGTCGCTAAGTAGGCAGCCTTCATGTCATTCTGCTCATAGTGCATTTTGACATTGACAAGTAAATTGATTAGGAAGAAGCTGCAAGTAGCATTTGTTGATCACAAGCACCTCATGGCATAGTCTAGCAGCCTTTTTGTCTACATCATTTCATTGGTGGAGATCAAAAGATGTGCCATGTCTGCTGGCATTGTTTGTAGTGTTTTGTTTTAGTTTCTAAACCTTTTATATTAGTATTCCTTATTCATTCTCACCAATGGTTATGTGCAAGGATTCTCATACTCTATATCTTTAAGAAAACTGTGAATTTTCCCACAGGCCGTCTTTTGCAGATAACCGATGAACAACTCACTGCTATTGCTTATGCTGTCAGGTTGCACAAATGCACACACACACAACACACACACACACATGCACACACAGACACACACACGCACACGCAAACACACACACACATACTAGTACATGGCACACAGCTTTCTGTACAAGATGACTCATGATCATGAGCCTGAGCCTACTCTTTCAGACAGTCATGTGAAATTTTGGTTAAAGAGGTTTATGCTTGGACACAGATACTATCCACGAGATAAACTGGTGAACATGGTGTGCAAATCTTTGCCCAGCAACTAATAGGAAATCCAATTGCCTGTTGATTTTACCTGTTGGCTATCTTCCAGCTTAAAATTGTCTGTTACGTATAAACTAAGTAAACCAGTTTTTCAAAGGAGATACAGCTGGGTACAAACATAAAACATGGCAATGAATGTAACATGTTCCTCACAGTTTGTTGTGACTTCCCAAGAAAGATAAGAGTCTTACACAGAGGCCAAATTATTGTCCCTCACTAAATTTGGACAATCTTTTTTTGCATCTTGACAAAATTTACAAGAACTTTGAAGTATGCTTTTATGTGTGTAATCCCTAATGTAAAGTTTGAAGTGACAAAAGAACAGGACTTACTGAAGTCTTTGTGTTTGTTGTCAGTTATGGCAAGAGCACCTGAAGATATAAGTGTTCGAACTCCAGCAGGTGAAAGTCAAACAGGTGGGTGCTGTACAGTTGAGGGGGAGAGGACGTCTGTACAAGGTTAGACACCATTGTCTTCCTAAGCTGTTGTTGGGACTTTATACATGGTTCTCTTTCGGCTTGTTTGTGTGTCTGCTGCATGCACTACTACCACACCAGCATTGAGAATTTTTTTGTTTAATGCATTGCCCTTGCCCGAGGCATGCATATTAGTCACAGGCACACAATTATATATTTGGCATATCCTTGTGCTTTGCATTGGGATAGGAGCAAATGGTGTCACCTGGGTTAAACTGACATTAACCAGAGTGCCATTAGGCATCTACAGCAATTGAAGCACACTCAGACGTGTTGCTACCACAGTTGGCTGCAAAGCACGGTCTGACGGTGCGAGTGAGTCAAAGGGCTACTTTTTGCAGTGTTACTGCTGTGTGGTTTTTGTTGTTGGTATACTAAGGCCTGTCCACTAAAAATTGAGACAATTTTGAAATAACTGGATTGTTAAATGGCAATATACCATGTACAAAAGTTGGTGTATTTTATGAAGAATATCATTAAGAGACTTCTTGGTAAAATTACAGAAGCTTCCTCGGACAGCTGTCTGCTGCTTTGCGGATGTTAGATTTTACTCTGCCCATGAGTCCCTGGATAGCATTCCAATCCATTTGATCGAGGCATAGCGTGATCCGTCTCCTCTGCTGAAGCTCTGTTTCTGCCTGCCAGCCACCCTTGTACACCTTAGCCTTCAAAATATCCCAGAAATCTTCAATAGGGTGTGATTGAGGGACATTAGGAGGGTTGGACTCTTGAGGCACAAAGGGGATCTCTAGCTCTTCAAGCAGCTCTGTTGTAGCCTTGACATAATGTGCACTGGCCAAGTCTGGCCAGGAGAGAATTTCCATCATCTGAGTGCTGCTCTTGGATAAATGGGGGCAAACGACACTGAATACACTCCTCCTGGTAAACTTGGCCATTCATTGCCTGGCCCTGAGTGCAGAAGAACACCTTACTGTGTCCACGACTGCTGACAGCCAGCACACCAACATCTTCCTCGGGTACTTATTTTTCGTCTTGAATTTAACTGTTGGTGGTGTGTTCTCCTTGTTTGTAGTGCTGTAGCCATCATTTTCAGGGAGCTCATCATGTTTGTATGGAAAATAACCTTCATCATCAATGATGATTTCCACTGAGTCTGATGGCCTGCACAATCCCCAGTTCATCGTCCTCAAGTACTTCTTCTGCCTTCTGTCTAGGTCTGGGGACCAGTCAGGAGCTCTCTTTTACTTGTAGTAGCACGCTCCCCCTCCCCCCTCTCAAGGCCATCGAAAATGTGCATGTCAAAAACCAACTGAAGGGAGGAAATGCACACCCCCATTGGAATACCCTATGTTTGTGGTCTGAGTGAATGCACTCATAGAAGTTTTAGGCTGCTGGGTATCCGTGTGTTTGATAAACCTCAGAGCTGGAAATGGTCAATCATGGCCAATGTCAAGGACAAGCTGGATGAGCTTCCTTGCTGTGTTTGTGATAAAGTGTATGTAGATGAAATGTCAGGAAGTACAAAGATATGAGCGAAAGAACGCCTTGCAATGGCCACCCATAACTTTCAGCTGTCACTGAGCATGCTTGGTTAGGCCACTCCATCATTTGGCAGCCGTGGGTGCTTTGTGTTGCAGACCACACTACAGAGAGAAGAGTGAAGGAGGCGCTAAGGATCCATATGTGGTCTGATAGTGGAATGCTAAACAAAGACTGAGGGCTGGAAATAAGCAAGTTGTGGCTGAGATTGTTGGTCTGATATTTGTCACCTTCAGTATGCTGGTGCTGAATGTGGTTTAGCTTTTTTTACTATGGTCATTATTTTAAAATGTGAACCATGATTATTTCCATTGCCATAGTATGTTGCAATGTACCTTGTTAGCACTAGTACATATGAGCAACCTTGTTTTAAGTAGGTGGGTTTTCTGTATGTGTTTTGCATTTCGTTTCTGATGAAGGCTACAACTTGTAGCCAAAACGTTGAGTAAAATAAATATTACCGGAGTTTTTGAATGGTTGTTTAAAGTTGTTAGTCTCCTGGTTTGAAGGCATGTCATTGAAATTGTTAAAGTGACTGCAGTTGACAGAGGCTTGGAGACGAATTTGCATTGACTTGTCACAGCACCCATTAGCCTTCTGCCTGTAGTGATTTAGAGATTATGCTTATCTCTGTGTGAAGTATCTAAGTTACTCTTGGAAAGCTGTTTTGGCATAACTGCATGTTTAATTTAGACAATGAAACATTTTTCTCAGCATAAAATATGCAGCATGGAGCAGAAAAGAACCTCTCTTGTGAAAAACAAAATGGAATGCTATAGGATAAATTCGTATCTGCGTATTTTTTGAGCGTTTTGTTCATGTTCTATTGACACATCAATGAACGCTTTTTGGTAATTTTATTGCTTTTTCAGGATGTATTTCATTTGACTGAAATTTGAACATTAATCAGCTAAAACTGCGGGATCAATAATAATTACAGCGATGTATACTGCATACAATTTGCTTAATGTATGGCTGTTTGGTGTTATTTTTGCCTGCAGTGGGCTCTACTAGAGCACCTTCAGATCTCGAAGCAAAGTGGAGGAAGAGAAAGCTTTCTGATATTTCTAATCCACTCTTTCCAGACCTTGCGCATTCCAGTTGGCCTTTCTTCCGAAAGTGGGAAGAGATTTTTGAGCGCTTGCCCGTAGTTGACTCAGAAAACATGTCACAAACACAGCTGAGGGAACTTAAGCGTGCATATCTGAATCCAGAGAATGAAATTGTGAACATCAAGGACGTAGTTCATCGTGACAACAGTCAAAACATCCGTTCTGATTGCCTGAAGAAAGCGCTCTACTGGTGGGTGGATGGCAAGGGTGGACATGCAACCATTGGCCACCTCTGGGACTTGCTGAAGGATCCACATCTAGACCTTGGTGGAGTTGCTGACCGTTTCTTTCATGAATTCTTTGAGAGAACTGATTGCATGTTGTAGGTGTTCTTATGGCTTACTGTCGGTGGTCTATCTGACGAATTTTTTTCTGCTAGACAGATCCAGTAGTCAACCGTGATGGATTAGTCATGAACATTTTTGCTACTTCCGTGGCAACACTGACTGGTTCTTTTGTGTGGATGACTGTCATTGGCTAGTGTGATTTACTGCATCAACATTGCAGTTTGAGATTTGAGAATAATCCTGGCCTATCACGTTATCTGATTTTATTCATTTATCTCACAAATTTATTTCTATTGACACATTTTTTTCTTTGGTTTGGAGGGCCATCAGTAGATGTGTGTTTGCAGTCACTATTTTCACTGAAATCAAATGTGATTGAGCAAAATCAGTTGATTTCTTGTGAGGGTCTGATGGTTATGTTTTGGCAATATACTGTGTGGTATATACTGGTGGTCTGTTGCTAATGTCTTGACAATATACTGTGTGGTATATACTGGCGGTCTGATGGTTATGTCTTGACAATATATTGTGTGGTATATATTGGGGGTCTGATGCGTATGTTTTGACAATATACTATGTTTTATATAAACTATGCTCTCCATTGCTAGCACAAAGAAATGGTAACAGCAGCCAAACAGGAAATATCCGAAGACTTAACCCAGAAAGAGTTTTTTTTTCACTGCTCAAGACAGATAGCTTTAATACTGATATTCAAAAAAATTACCTACCAGCATGGAGTCGGAGTCTCGGTTGCCATAGCAATAACAAACTGGAAATCGGTCTATATGTTAGAGTAGTAGACTCTTGCTTAGCCTTAGGCACCACAACTTTGTCTCGGCTGTAACACCTTGCAACAACTTGTTACAAGTTTGCAAAACCACTGTGCCTCGTCTCGAGCGTGCAGAGTAGACAATAGCCAGGTTGACTATC
>JAOWAW010136144.1:0-11167 GCA_028565695.1 Nicola tetela
GGAGGGCAGGGGTACAATAGGAGTACAGTGGGGCAAGGGGGAGGGGGGGGACAGAAACTAGTAAACAATAACTCAACAGGTAATTGTACTCCCAGCCATGGGGATCCTAACTCTTCAGGGGATGACAGCCTGCATGAATTCCAAGCTAGTGTGTATAGCTTGAAAGAAGGGGCTTATGGAAAAGATGTTGGGAAGAAATTGAAGGCACAGCTGGCGATGTGACCAGGGTGAAGCTGTTACTGACAAAGCCAAATGGTGGTCGAAATTAAGGGAGGCACTTTGAGGTCACTACACACATAGGGACTCAACTCCAGAAAGACAGCAAAAGTCTAAGCCACACTGCACACTCTTTGACTATAATATATTATAAGTACCTTACCTCCCATTTTCAACCTAAAGTCTGTCCTGACATTCAATTCACCAAAAAATCCTCCACACATGCATGTGTAGTTACCGTCTCCAAGTCCATTGGGTAGCCATTGAAAGGACAGGACAGATTTACTCTGGACACCATTTTTGTAATTTTTCATCTTGTATGGTCCTTCCTCCCAGCTGCGGTATTCTCGCAAGTCATATAGTGTTGCATTTGGCAATGGGGTATCCTCCTTATACCAAGCCAAAATAGGATGTTGTATCCCAGTGTGATTAGCGTTACATGAAAGGTTTACTGCAGTGGTTTGCCCATTGGGGTCACCATAGATGGTAATGATATTGTTTGTCTGTATTCGAACTAAATCTCTTGCTTGGCTGGTGGTGACAGTGCCAAATATGTCCCCTTTGTTGATTTCAGATGCTGGAGAATGAAAAGATAAGCCAAATTGTCAGTTTGGCTTCAAAGTTGCTGGCACCAAATGTGTATTACCAGTTTAAAACAAGGACCATGACATGCACTACCCTCTGAGCACACCGACAAATGAGAGTTGAAACAACAACAGTGTGATTACTGCCAGTTTGGGTGGTCAAATACACAAATGGGCATGGGGGGGGGGGGGGGGGGAGGTTGCCAAGGTTCATTGGCTGTAGGCCCAAGGATGGCTTCCTTGAATAGGCCTATGGGCCACTCTGGTTCAGGGCTCTTTGGGGAAAAATTTGTAAGTCAAGTCAGGCAAAAGGCAGCACCACATTTTAATGGCATACATGTCAATAATATAATAATTGTATCCACATGCGCAATAGTTTATACAATGCAATGCACATGTGCATGTACTTGCAGCCATACATGCGTATGTACGCACAGATGTGTTCAATGCGACATTTCACTGTTGCGAATACATGAACACATTATCATGAAAATGAGCATAGCATATATATGGGATGATGGACTGCAGAAAGGCGTGCACACACATACGTTCCTCGGCAGGACATATATGTATATAGCTGGAAAAGAAAGAGGATGAAAACCAGGCTCAGACCTGCGGCGCCATCACCAGGCTTCTGGCTTCTGGCCAAAATTCTGTGAAATGCTAACCGTTCGACCACGGGGCAATTGTGCAAGTTAAAAGAAACTGGCTTCGTGGTGAGCCGTTTTGGGAATTTTGGCTGACACAAGTGCTAGTTTCTGGCTGTTCTTCTACTTCTTTCTCTTCTCCCTTCCCAATCTCTCTATCAACTTGGCTGTGTCAGTTGAAATTCTTATTAAGGCTTGCCACGAAGTTTTATTTTCAGGAACTGGCCCAATGGTTGAGTGGCTACCATCTTGGAGCTTTGGCTGAGCTAAGAGATGACTTGCAGGTTTGAGTCTGGTTTTCATCCTCTTCTTTCTTCTCTTGCTGTATGAATGTCTTAAAACGGTCAAATTGTATAATTACATGTATATACTGTAGGGCTGAAACGCTTTGCAACTGGATAAAAGCATGCAAAAACAACTATATCAGTGGTTGATTGAGAGGCTGATTGTACAAAGAAGGGAGCTTAAGGAGAACTTGAGCTGCTATTTATCCTCACTTGACCAAAGTGTAGATATAGGCAAGTATTAATGCTTTCACACTAGTCTGGGCAGCAGCATCATTACGCATTTGCACATGCATGACTCAAATTGAAAAATATTTTAGATCTTGCAGGAACTTTTCAGTTGCCCATCTGGCATTTGGACTTGAGACTATAACTCAACATATTGTATAGGCAAAGAATTGCTACTAGGGCCAACTGCAGGGGCTTATAGGTTATAACGAGATAACAATTCAACAATTAAGTAATGGGTTAACTGGTAACACTTTATCCAACCATTGCAGCATTAGTCATATAGGCATGTACTGCTTATCGCGATATGCACACATGGCATACATGCACCCATGGCTAAGCTTAAATCTGAGTGTAAGTTAAGGCCATACTGTTAATAATGATGGTTGTTCTGTTATTGGCCACAGGTTTGTCGTGGCCCTCCCTTCGCACTTCACAGCTGTGTCGTAGTTTAGCACAGTGTCCATGTTTGTTGCAGAATTGCTGAGATACCAAAGGTGTCGTAATCTTAACCATGTAGGAGCTATTTCCAATCGGATATCCGTCAGCTGCAGACTTCGTGATCTCAAAATCAGGCTTTGAACTGAACATACTCCACTTACTGTGCAGGGTTAGGGATAGGGTGAAGTTGCCCTTACCAGACGCAGAGCAAGAAATGTTTGTTGATTCGCCAAGAAAAAGTGCAAAGATCTCTCGTTGTGGGTCCAGGTGAACGTCAGGTGCTGCTTTGCTATCTTGCTCATTGTCAGGAAGAGGAAGAGAGACAAGAAAGATTTCAATTGCAGACTGACATCATGGCACTGGAAATTCTTGTTTGCATTTGTGAATTAAAAAAAAAATCTAATGGACAGAAAACCCTTCACGAATATACTTGATTTACTAATTTTGCTGGATTTTTACATTCCACTCCATGCCCTCTGTAAGGTACTAAACTGGGCTTTAATAGTCAAACTTAGCATGCTAGTTTGATGAATCCAGTAGCTTGACCCCTGGATAAACCTGAGCCTGAGGTGGAATCATTTATACCATTATAATAAATTGGTTCTGCCAAACCGAGCATTGCCAAGGCCTTTCATGCAGTACAGTACCAACTTCTAGAGGGGTGAGCCCAGCTGCCGGCTCACGTGGGAAGGCTTGTGCTGGTTGTTCATACAAATTCCTGTGTCACCGCAATGGTGGGGCTGGTTGTTCATACAAATTCCTGTGTCAGTGCAATGGTAGGGCTGGTTTAAGCCGGGGATGATTTCCATGCAATGGTGGGAGCTGGTTGGGGCCAAGATGACTTCCACACACAACTGCACTGCTTAACCGGACAAGTGTGTGATCCACAAAGCCTTTACTTGCTCTCCATTCAAGTTAGCAAGATGCTTTAGAGCTTAAACTTGAGACTTGAACCTTTCATGAAGTATCAACTTTTGAGAAGGGTATGAAATGGTTCCTTGCAGCCATTTTCAGTAAGTGTCCTCCACTGGCTCATCAAAGTCACTTCTGCAACCTCAAACTTGATCATGAATCATGATGGCTGTTCTGAATGACTGGTTGGTGGCAGATGACCAAACATAGGCAGGTGCAAACTTGGATTGCCTGAACCCCTCCCCTAAAACTGTGAGACTTGGTGTATTGTAAATTGAGGAAATACTTTCCAGAGGCAGGAATTTTTCACAAATTTGAACTTCACCCTAGAATGGGTACCACAATCTGGAATGGGCTGAATTGTGTGAATGTGGAAAATCACAAAAGTACCCTGTTGTGAAATGGGCCAGTTCAAATTGCTAAAAATGCAAACAACACCCTCTGTGAAAATTTCCTGATTGACAATATCCTTGGATTAGGCTAGGGTGCCCTGGGATTTAGATAACTATTGTATTGAATTAATGTAATTAGCTGGGCTAAATTCCTGGCTGCCGGACCTATAATATACCAGGCTATGGCCAGGTTAGGCTGGGTCTGGGGATTGCATGAGTTTAGTATCTTGATTGTAGATCATGAAAAGTTTTAAGTGCAGACAATATTACTCACACCAGCGCAAGTTCTTAGACTTTTAAGTAATCTTGTCTGAAGTTATAATCAGGGCCAGTGTAATACAGCCTAAAACTCTAAATGGCAGTCTCACCAGACACGCATGCAAGTGTATACTAAGAGGGACGCCATTTTATTGGGGAAAGAAAATGGCTGCCAACCAAAGATGCATTCATCCTGCTCATCCTTCACACAGCGTTGCAGCCTGGCTGCCGAAAGACCCATAATCAGAAGTCAAGCATCATTGCTATACTGGAAGATCTACGGTAGTGGAGCCCACCATTACGTGCATCCAGTGACACCAAGTGTAACGAAGTTCTAAACGATGCCATAAGCATGTGGTTCGTGACCAGTGATGCGACATACCACGGTGGTCATGTGTTCAAGGCACAGGAGGCCAAATCCCGAGACCCGGGTTCGATTCCCGGTTGCAGCATATCTTTTGCTGTCGTACCTATTCCGTCTTCCGCTGTAGCCAACCTTACTGAACAATACAGCAAGAGATCCTGTTACACTAGGCCTGTCCACGTTAAGCCTGCCAAACTTTGGGCAGAAGATGAGAGACATTGGGCAGAATTATGTGTGCGGAGCAGAATGCAAGTCAAACTTGTAAATACAAGCTCGAATGCAGACTTATTCCATGGAACTTACTGTAACTGAGAGCCATGCAGCAACAAAGAGAAGCTGGTACAAAGATCACTCGGGGAACGCTAGATTCCGAATATAGTAGCACATACGTGACGGAATATTGAGAATATGCATGGACATTGATTCCCAGTTACATGTGCGAAAACAACTGACTCATTTAATGAATATGTACAATTTGAGCATAATTAAGCAATGTGAGCACAAGTTTTAGAAACAAGCTGAGAGTGCCCAGAATTTGGAGTTTTAATTTAGAAGCTCGTATTGAAAATTAGCATAATTTTTCAAACAAGACGTAAGTGGAGTTGAAATGAACATTTTAGGGGCTCTGCTCCAAGCCAAAAATCCACACTTTACGAGCTTAGCGTGAACCGGCCTAGGCGACACTACCACTTAGAGACTCTACCAAAGAGTTTTGTATTGTTATGGGGAATGAGAAGGGCTGCCTTGTACTCCACTTTTCATGGTGTTGCAAATGGCGCTGAATTTTCGATATGGGGGATTCAAAGCCGACTGGCCCTGTACATGTATGTATACGGATCAAAATTAATTTATAGATGTGCTGAAATACATGTAGGACTAACACATGTTTACGATATGATGGTGCGTGTGACATGTACGTTTCGCCGCTGCAATGCTGAGATGGTCAAGTGTGGCTGATGAGTCAGTCGATTGGCCAGCCGTGAAATCAGCCATTAGGATTAGTTTAGTCCGCAGGCTTAAAAGTTTAAAGATACATGTTTTCGATGAGCAAATACTTTGCAAAGCACACATTTTCAATGCCATAAGCAGTTTAATGGGCGCTGGACCCCTCACTGAGGATGACTCACCACTTTTTCTGATATTGGCTTAAACTGAGAAAGCCTTGGCATTTCTGCCATATGTATAATTTCATTTCTTTTTGCAAGTTGGAGAAATTAAGAGTAGTGCCCAAAGATCTGAAGCTGGGGCTACAAGAGTGGGAATTTCAAACACTATTTTCTGCAAACAAGGCTTCTCTGACTTCAACTCCTCATAGTTCAGTCGTTTTTCACTGGTTTGATGTTAAATTTTCTCTACAAGGTCCTGAACTACAGAGCTAGAAAAAACAGTGCTGCATATAATGAAAATTCTTTCTCCTTCCAAGGTTATTCTCAATAATTACACCTGATTGGCCATAAACAACAATTTCTTTCAGCACCTCATTTTGCAAGCCTAGAGTGGATTTGAACATATCTGTATCACCAGCATTCAGTTCTTCCAAACATCCTTTGCAAAGGCATTGTTAGTAACAGCCAAAATTATGTTTGTATCATGTAAAACAAAGCCACAGTACAAAGTCAAAGTTTCGTCTGCCATTTTTCTTTTTACCATATCTCAGTCATACGGAGAGATGTCATCATCCAGTTTTCAGATTTTACATGCTTGATGAAAGTTCTTTCAATGACTAGACACAAGTAATGGAAGAACAGCTGCAGAGTACTACGTTACAAAGACAACTGAGGGGTATAGCGCCCCTTAATTAAGGTTAAGCTTACCTGCACTTTGTTACATGTAAGCCGCGACGGTGTAATAACCCCCTCCAGTTTTTTTCCCATTCTGACGCCAAATAGTCATATTTAACCATATACTGTAGCGCATTCGATGTATAAGCCAAAATGTGACTTTATTTGGGATTTTTTGCATTAAAACCGCGGCTTATATCCCGACAATTACGGTGCATACAGATGGAAATTTTACGTCCAGTTGTAAGTGATATTGTTAAACGTAAGTGAGCAACCATCCGAGCACGAGAGCTGTGTCAGGTACGAACAAAGCCGGGTGGCGGGTGACAGGCCCCGAGGAACCTAGAGTCGAAATCAGGGCTCTCATCGTCCGCGCCTCCGAGGCCAGACAGCGGCGACTACAGCAGTTTGAAGCCTTTTTACTTTACGTGAGCAGACGTTGCCGGACCCTCGCCAAACTATTAGTCGGAGAATCGTAGAGGCTAGAGATTTGGTCTCTGCTCCCGGAAGAGCAAGCGCTAGCATTCCCGGGCGTTCGTCAACATTGAATTGGTAAAAATCCAATAGAAATCTTATCCCGGACCCGATGGCCCGCTCGTAATCTAAGCTGCAAACAGCTGTAGCTATATGTAGAAGAGGTTTTCTTGCCGGGGCAGGGGTGGGACATAGGGTCTGGGTTCGAGGCACCTGACTTTGCGATTGGTTGTAACCTTCTCCATTTTACGAACCCATGACGATTCCTTCCTGGTCTTTAGACTAGAAAAGAGGATCCTCACTGGTAGCCGGGAAATACCAGTAGGTCATTGACAAAATGCCTTCTAACTCTAAAACCTAAGCGTATGTCGGTATGAGCCTATTCCTATTGGTACGTACCAATGGTTGACTTATTGCGCCAGATAGCGTTGGCATTCGCATCCTGTCGTGTAACCATGGTGATCTGTGCCCAGCATGGTAAGGTGGTCGTGACAAGAATGGTGAGGACGACGATATTCCTTTGGCAAAACTTCATAATGAGTTTAAACTCCCCCTCTTGTCATGCGGGCACGTTGTCAACTCAAGGCGGTGCTTGCGATGTCTACCGGCTAGTACTGGCTGTGCTCAGGATCTGTACAGTTGTAAACCTCGTCGGCGGCCCAACAGGCGCTAAGTCGAAACTGAATACCCACAACCAACGTCAGACCTCACCATACGACAATTCCAGTTTGAAGACCCAATGATCAATGAAGGATCAACTAAGCCGACTCGTTACAGAAGTAAACCCTGTACTCCGCTACCTTTCGTAACACCTGGTTGTTCCTGACTCGCCTGCATGTGTAACGATTTGTCTGCGACGGCTATCTCCGGCTCTCTTTCCTTTGCGCAGGACTTTTATAAAGCAGGTGCCTTTCATGACCCTAGGGAGAGTCCCACTCCTTAACGGTTTCCCAAGTCATTATTTTAAAGTGATCTCGTGCTTTTTATGTAGCGCTTTTCTCTGCCATGCTGTTTTCAGTGTCTACTTCAAGTGGAAGTGGTCAGATTGCAAACACTTGCGCACTACGTTGTTTTCCGTGCCTACTCTAATATGTCAGGTCTGCTGTATAGAATAATTTATTGGGTTTAACAGCTGATTATATATATAGATCTGATTATTACACTACGGCGAGTTTACGACGCCAATCTAGATGCGTTTATCTACTGTGTAATATGACAGAAAGAGAGATTCACGGAGACAGGAGAGTGACCAAAAGAAACTTCTGTTGCCTTATCCATCCCGCTCGACTGAGATAGCAGGCTTCCATTCTGGCGTCCTCAGGCCAGGCAGTTTCTTTAGCACAAGTCATTATCGGCAACACCTTAACAGCTTCACCAAAAGAAACGAGACCGACTTGAACTAATGGTCACTCATTAATGAAAGCGATGAAAGAGACTTGGCAATTTCACGCTCGAAGTGCCCTGTCCCCCAGCTATCCGGCATGAATCGTTTGCCTGGGCCTTGGTGATAAGAGTGTTCAGATGTGAACAGCTGTCCTCCGCCGGACAGCTTGCACACCGACTATGTTATCTATACCGGGTCTTGGCGGGCACTTTGCCGTCCATCCGTACAAGTCTGATGGAAGGCCTTGTCTCCTTCTAATCTCTCTCGCTGTTGGTTGGTCAGGTAAGACGCTACCTGGCCAAACATAAACAATTCACTTAGTGTACGTTAGCATCCTATCCGGGAAAACGTGCTTTTCATTTGCTGATCCCGGATATCCAGTTGCGCACGTGACCTGCATGGCCATCGCTAGCTGGCCAACCGCTGTTAAGTTGATAAACAATAGCATAAGTTCAAGATAGCATCCGGGAAAACGCTCCTTTCATTAGCTGCTCCAAGGAGATACAGCTGTACAGTATCCAGTATGCGGTAGCAAGTTGACTGTCGTGGGTCAATGATTGCATTCAAGTTGCGGGGATCGATCCAAAGCGAGGGTTATTGACATGACCCCAAACAACTTCTTCCAACGGACTAGAGCTTTTATCACGACAGTTTCGAGCAGTTTTTGTGAGTTATTGACATGACATGTACAGGCAAAATATACAGCTGGTGCTATTCTCCATTCGCCGAGGAGTCAGGACATGACGTGCACGAGTCGCGCTGATGATAATACGCACGGTTAACGTTTAGCCCAGTTGTCCCACTACTTCCCACTACACACCTACGGGTACTTCCCAGGCAGACCCAGATCAGCCCGGTGCCTTATGCCGAGTAGTTATGGCGAACACGCACACTGAGGCAGGCATTTGCATAATTCAGGTGGCTTTCGATTGCATGGTTTCCAGTCGCGGCTGTGGCAAAACAATCTGGGGCAAACAGCTGCACTGGGGCAAACAGCTGCACTGGGGCAAACACGGCTGCGGCAAACAGCTGCGGCATACATTGTACAAGTATGTACATATTGTGTTGAGCTGCGATGATCATCGATGATGAGGCCTTCTTATACATGTGCATGTTGGTGGTCTGAGGAGGTTGCCCACTGAGAGCCGTGGTTAGTAGCACTTTGGTAAGCTTAGGCTTCTGTGGTTTCAGTCTGAAGTCGCTCTGGAGCCTCTTTCAAATACTGGAATTTCTGTAATCGGCTGCGCCTGATGGGCTTTCAAAAGCTCTTTATTTTCGGTAGACTCGGTGGGGAAATGGTTGAAATGTTGGATACTGGTTGAAAGACCTTGGCTGGAATAAGTAAAAGCTGAAAACTGAATTGTGATAAAGTCGATTGTGACCGAGATATGGGCAAAGGAAAATGGCGGACGAAAACTGTAACTCGTTACTGTGTCTTTGATGTGCAAGATATCAGCCTAATTTTTTTACTGAGTTAAACTTGTAGAATCAGCTACTTTAAAAATTTCATCATTTTTACCCTACCTTGGCTGCATGTCTTGACTATAACTTAGGAAGGAGGAGTAAAAACAACTTTTTGTAGTACCATTTTTAGAGTTCAAGGGTCAGAGAGCCTCTGTAGAAAATTTGAAGTTGATAGGGTAAGAAACGGCTGAACTACGATAAGTTAAAAGTTGATAAAGCCCCGTTTCGAGAAAGCAGCGTTTAGATATCCTGCTATGCAGCCGGAGGGTACAAATCCGCGGTTTCGACGCAGCCCTCACATCGAATATTCGCCCGTTTCTGCCCAGCCGAAAGCTCTACCCAGAAGGCAAGTACTCTGACTTTGCAAGTTCCCTAGGTAGATCACTACCGCAAGCAGGTTTAAGCTGATTCAGCTCAATAAGAGCTCAAAATTCTGGGGCGCCAAAGGCTGAAGGCTACAAAAGGCTTTGTAAAGGCATATTGCAGCTTCATCGGACATGCAAGGAAACCGACAGGCAGACAATATTTTTAACTTTTGACACTGCCACCTGTAAGAGATAGTTTGAGGGAAGTGCTTTTTGGTACTAACTCGAAAATGGTTGCGCCAGCATATTCGAGGGGTAGAACCACCCGTTAGGTATTAGAGGGTAAAGCACTTCCTTGCCAGTTCCCCAGTTTATCTGTTGCACTTGAAACTTGATACAACACTATAGTACATGTGTAATACATGTAGTTCTCCCAGTCCTATACGTGTTTGTGGCTTACCGTTCACATAGAACCATTCCCGAACGTTCTGGGAGCTTTTCAGTTTTAATTAGCGCTGTACATCAGCTGACATGACGTACAGACGCTCTATTGCTAAACGATTGACTTGCTTTTTTTGCTAGGATCGGGACTGCAAGAGACTACAAGTGGGCGTCAAGTCATGTAATAGTTGCCGGCTGTGATTGCTAATTTTACAATGTCTAAAAATGGAGTTTATTACTTTCCGGGTATTTACACGGAGATCTACGTCGGCGTTGCCGACAGCGACCTGCGACTGTCCGATGAACAAGCAGCTGCAACTGATGACTCGCCCTTGGCCAGGAGCATTTAATTTCTGCTGCAACACTGTAGTTGCTACACGAGTTTTCGGCTAGTCGCTGCGAAACTGCCAATCATGACGATCTGACTGCACCGAGAAAAGAAAAAACCTCAGATGGGAAGCACTACAACATGATGTGCGAGGGGTCTAAAGCAGCCAGCCCCAGAGGCGTTGACTTGAGCTTGGCCTGGCATGGCCGCGGTAGAAAAAAAAATGTGAACGCCTGGAAATCGCCAGAACTGCGCATGCGCATCTAAAACTGCTCGAGATCGAGTTGTAGATCTGCGCATTCAATGTCGCGGCGGGTGGCATGTGGCAAACAACACTGTGAAAAGCTGAAAACAATACATGATACATGTAGTGCTGAAACAAGTGCGAGCTTATCGTCTGAATGGTACCTCTTCTATACTGAGCGAGTTTTTGATTGAGTTATGATGGTGATAAAACTTGAAAAACTCAACGAACACAAAGCTATAAGCTGACAAAGGAAAAGTGATAATGAGAAGGAGAAGAAAAAAACAGGCAAAAGTAGAATTCAAGGAAAATGACAAAGAAGAAGAAGAACTAAAGAAGATGAAGCCAGGAGAAGAAGAAGAAGAAGAAGAAGAAGAAGAAGAAGAAGAAGAAGAAGAAGAAGAAGAAGAAGAAGAAGAA
>JAOWAW010136188.1:0-10284 GCA_028565695.1 Nicola tetela
TCTTGTGCACTGCTGACTGTGTATGTAGTTGGTCAAGCGATTACGTTCACATCTTCTACAGAAAAATCTTCGTGCAGCTCCTCTTTTAGTTGATCTGTCTTTGATTTCACTCTTGACTTAATATTGGACAGACATTTTCTTTTGCCCCTGTCAGTAAGCTGCACCCATGGCTTACATTTACTTGTTATTCTTGACTTTATCTTCTTACATTTAGCTGCAGGTGGATCTTGCTGACTTGGCTCTAATCTTGCTGATGTTGTAGCCTTCCACTCTGCTATCTGTTCCACTGCATTTAAGTAGGCTTTTCTAACTCTATGCTCTAAGCTTGCTTAACCTCTTTTGCTTGACGTCCAGCACTTTGTCCAGCATAGCACTCCTCTGTTCTTCAAGCTTCCTTGCTACCCTCTCTTCTGCCATGACTCTCTCAAGCTCCCTGTAATTTTCAGCCATATTTGACTGTTCAGCCATAAGTTGGTGCTGTGCTGCTTGGGCTGCCATAGATGCTTTCTGTTCCCTTTGCTGAGCTGCCACAAGCTGTGCCTGGAGGTCAACAATCATCAATCTTGCCTCCCTGTATTTTGTCAGCAGTTGAGCCTCAGTAACAGCTCTTCGGCAAGTTTCTGATGGCGGAGGATCACTGCGATGAACTGAGATAGTTGGCTGAGCTTAAGGACCAGCACAAGAATTACCAACAAAGCGCCTGACAGGCATATTCAGCCCATGGCAATGAATCTTCAGCTCTCTGTTACTAGGAGCCATCACTGATGTCTGAAGAGCTATGCTAGACTGAAGAGATCGTGATGAAAATCATGTGTGATAAAAAATCACAGTAAGAAAATGCAATTGCGAAGCTAGAACTTGATAATACCTTACCCAGAGCAAGAGGACTGGATGAAGCAACGAACGACTCAGCAAACTCTGGGGAGCGGCTATTCCGGACCTGGCTTTTTTGTAGCCAATTGGGGATGCAGGCTACTCATTTGCCTACGTGTGATGTGATGCGAAGAATTCAGAAATTTCTGGCACTAAAATGCTAGATAATCACTTCAAGTAGGCTGTACGCCCTGGTGAAAGCCTAAAGGGGGACAGCGGGCACCAAACATAAACTCACCCGGTGATTCCCAAAGAAACAAACGTGCAAAAGCGTTTTCCTATGCTCCAGAATAGCCCTAATTAGAACGGCCGCACCAAAGATATTCCGACAATATGCATGTTATAAAAACCCGTGCATAAGCGGCATGCTGCTGGCACCATGAGTAAAGTACAACTTTGTCCAAAGAAGAAGAATAAGTCACCAAACTATCCACTTAAGAATCGCACAAGAAAGCTTCACAACTTTAAGTTAAAGCACATGCATGGGATGACACGTGTGTAGTAACGTCAGCCTAATACAATTATACATACAGGCTCTACTGCTCTAGCTTTGCAGATTACTGGCTGCCAGCTGACCCTGCCTTGCTTTGGCCACCCCCGCAGCCCACACATCAAGCGACAGTGTGCCAGCATGCAGATCAGCGTGCCTGAAGCCTAGCGCATATATGCATATAGCGTAGCTCAGTGCATAGGGCGGATCTACTTACACATTTTGACATGTGATCGTAGAGTGATTCAGCCTGGCCAACCAGAAGCATCGCATAATATTAGGGGGTTCTGCATTCCGAATTTTGGAAACCGAGTACCTCTTCCTGGGTGCGAGGTGTGAAAATGTGGCATTGGGGCACAAATATTCCATTGAAACTTTGGCAGAGAGGCCATGCATCTGAAGAAGTTTTTCAGCTGGATTTGCGGCGTTTTGGATTCTCTTTCTGTACATCTTCAACTCTGTCATGACTGCTGTAAGAGGCAAACTTTCCATGTGAAGGCAAGAAGCAGACTCGCTATATTTTAACAGTTATCGTAGTAAGAAGAACACTGAACGTATGTGCACAGAATGGTACACTGTACAAACTATACAAAGTAATGACACCCGTACCCAAGGTACGCAAGAGTACAGGTAACGTAATAATGAACATAAGTATAGACATATCATTACATCTCCCTTTGTGAGAAATAAAGACAGAAAAAAATTGAGAGTTACAAATCTAAACGATCTGGAGGACAGCTGACATAGCCACTCTTTGTGGTTGCACATCCAGGTGTAGAACTCAGAACCACTGGGGTAGATGGAGTTGAAGTTGTTGCTGTCAGTTCAGGCAGTTCATCATTTGAAGCTCCAAACATTTCCTTTTGTGGCAATGGTGTCACCATTGGGGTAGAACTGGTCTTATCCACATCTTCTGGTTTACAAGGCAAGATGTTTAGATGACGACGATTACGGCGAAATTCACCAGAAGGTGTCTGGACCACATCTGAACGACAGGCTGGCTGTGACAGGACTTCATCCTTTTCCTTACGATCTGGAATGTAGATTGACATTCCAACTGGTAGTGGTTGTAAGGGCTGAGCTGAGCAGCGACTGTTGGAATTCAGTTGCTGTTGGAGCTTGATGTATTCTTCCTTGGCTTGCAGTGAACTGAATCAGGAACTTGAGGACGTCGCTGTTCCCAAGTTGTTGGTACCACTGTCTGAAGAGTTCTGTTGAAAAGAAGTTGGCTTGGACTATAGCCATTCTCTAAGGGAGTGGAACAATAGCTTAGTAAGGCATCATACAGATCAGATGTGCTGTGCAGAAGATGTTTCACTGTCTGCACTGAACGTTCTGCCAGACCATTTACCTGTGGATAGTGAGAACTGCTGGTCGTGCGTTGGATCTGATATGACTTCATGAACTCAGAAAATTCCACAGAGCTAAATTGAGGTCCATTGTCCATAACAAGCTCTCCTGGAAGACCATGACATGCGAAGATGGAATGAAGCTGCTAAATAGTGTGAGCTGATGTCATGGAGAACATTCATGCCAACTCTATGTATCTAGAAAAGTAGTCAACAACTACCAAGTAGGTACTGCCATTGAATTCCATAAAGTCAGCAGCAAGACATTGCCATGGAAGTTGCAGCAGCCTTGAAGACAAGAGAGGTTCAGGGTGTTGTGATCGATGTTTCACACACATGGTGCACCTTTGAACATGTTCAGCCAGTTGAGCACTCAATCCGGGCCACCAGACTGAAGCTTGCGCTTGCTGACGACATTTGGAGATCCCTTGATGTCCACCGTGTAACTGCTCAAGAACTTGCAGTTGCAGAGCTGCCAGTACAATAATACGTGACTGGTACAAGAGAAGTTCGTCATGGTTGATTGAAAATTCTCCATGAGATGGCCAGTAAGGACAAAGAGGTGGAGATAGCTGAGATATGTCTGGCCAGGTGCTATTGCAATACTGTACAATAGTGGTGCATATCTCATCATTGGCTTGGTATGCCTGAAACTCACCAAGGCATACATCTGTTGCTGGAAGGCTGTCGGTTGCAGCTGCTATAAATGCGGCTGCTTCAGCTTTAAGAGTGCCGCATGTTGAAGACTGTGAGGCAGGTGCCCGTGAAAGGGTGTCTGCTGTGATAAAGTCCTTCACTGGTACATGGCTTATTGTGAAGGAGTAGCACATTAGGTGTAACTGAAACCTGAGGACATGAGGGGGGAGATTATCAAGTGCCTTCATGCTCAGCAATGGGACCAATGGTTTATGGTCTGTTTTGATGTGAAACAACATCCCTAAAAGATAGTGGTGAAATCGTTCGCATGCCCATGTGGTGGCCAATGCTTCCTTTATCTGAGAATAGCGTCACTTGGTTTCTGTCATTGCTCTGGAACAGTAAGCCACAGGCTGCCATCTTCCAGTAGCTGGTCGTTTTTGCTGAAGAACTGCACCAAGCCCAAAAGAAGAGGTGTCTGCAGAAACATGTGTCTCGTTATTAGGAGAACACAGAACTAGAACCGATGAACTACTTAATTCGACCTTTATTTTCTCAAAGGCCTGCTGTTGAGCATCTCCCCAGTACCGGCTGTTGTCCTTGATTAAGAGCTGTCGTAGCAGCTGTGTAAGAGTCGCCAGGTTTGGCATAAAATGACCAAGTTGATTTGCCATGCCTAAGAAGCGACAGAGTTCACTGATGTTCTCACAGGGTGGCATGTTTACAATGGTCTCAATCTTTGCAGGATCTGGGTGTATCCCGGATGAATCAATCACATAGCCACGGAAGTGGACTTTCCATTGGCCAAATTGGCATTTTGACCTGTTGAGCATAAGGCCTGCTTCTGCGAGATGCTGCAGTACTTGCAGTAAGTGTTCATCATGTTCTGCTTGTATAGAGCCATAGATCAGAATGTCATCAATCATACATACACCGCCGTCTAGACCATTGAGCACTTCAGACATTTGACATTGAAAATATTCTGGTGCTGAACTGATTCCAAAAGGAAGACAATGATAACAGTAGTGCCCCTATGGTGTAATGAATGTGGTGAGCCGTTGTAAAGCCTCATCCAGCGGGATTTGATGAAAACCACCATTAGCATCAAGTTTGGAAAAGACTGTAGCTCCTTCCAGGTTAGCAAGTAGGTGCTCCACTGATGGAAGAATTTGCCGGTCATGTCGCACACTTTCATTGAGTTTCATGAAATCTCCAGACTCAGACTTTGCCATTTGATTTAGGAATGACAACCATAGCTGAACATCAGTCTGTTGGTTTGGAGACCAAACGAATGACCCCTTGTTCTTCCATTCTCTGAAGTTCTTCCCGTACTGTCATCATCAGAGGAAGTGGAACTCAACATGGTGTGCAAAGAGAGTAGGGTGCAGCATTCTCTCAGAGGTAGATGTGATGAGGTGGTCCTTGGAGCTTGCTTAGACTTGCATGAGAGATGGAAATTTGTCTGTGATGTATGACTCAATGTTGTTTATTGACTGTGTTGCAGATGAAATGTGGTCCAGTTGTTGAAACAAATGAAGGGCTTGTATTGCCAGTCTTCTTAGCAAAGCAGAATGCAGATCACGCACAACGTAAACAGTGTGACGAGAAGACTTATTGTGCAGAGATCATGTTGACAAAGTAGTGCTGAATGCTCCAACAACTGTGAGTTCTTTGCCGTCAGGACCTCATAGAATATGCTGCAGTTTTGATAGTTCAGGCTTTGACTGAAAAGCTTCAATATGGTCGTGCTCAGAGGTAGCTGTAATGTCTGCCCCAGAATTGATTTTCTTGATGAGCGGCTGTCCATTGATGAATACTCGGTGTGTCCCTGCAGAGTTGCCATGGATAGTGCTCAGGAAATGATCGTTACCAAATTCACCTGATTCCTGGTCATACGCCGTTGTGGCGCCGACTGTTGCAAATGCAGACTTTGTTGATTTTGAACAACATACCGCTGCATAAGTACCAACCTTGCTGTAGCTGCGACATTTTGCATTTCGAGCTGGACAGCGTTCACGTGGATGCTGATCTTTTCCACACCATGAGCACTTTTTTGTATGTGTTGCTGGCCTTGTTGGGTGCTGATTTTCACTGGACTGTACTGTGGTGGTTCATTGTCTGCGTTTTGGGCGGGCTTGCACTGCTTCCATGGATGCATGGTTTGTAGGAACCATCTGTCGAACGGTTGCCTGCTGTCCTTTGACAGATTCGCTCTGTTGAGCACGTTTGATTGCTAGCTCAAAGGTGAGGTTGGGCTCAAGTTGTAATCTTTCAGAGAGATTTCCATCAGATAGTCCGACCACCAGGCAGCCAAGTATCATTTGGTCTTTCATGTCTCCCCAACCACAGTGCTCCACCAGAGAGTAGAGGGCCGTCACGAAGCTTTCCACAGTTTCTCCAGGCTCTTTGTGATGTTGGTTAAAACGAACACGTTCATAGATAGGATTTCTGTCCTTGACACAGTGCTGTTCAAATCGTCCCTTGACGATATCGTATTTTCCTTCATCTGTTTCAGACAAACCAAAGCTTCTGAAAACGTCCTCAGCATCACTGCCCAAGGCATAAATTAAAGTGTTAAACTTGCACTGCTTTCTGTTTTTCGCTCAATCCTGAGGCTGTACAATAGCATTCAAAACGTTTGATCCACATGATCCACGAGTCCGGGTTCTTGAAATTGAATTTTTCTGGAAGTGGAAAACTTGATCCTTCCATTCTGAGAAAATTAAGTTGTGAAATTAACCAGTACTTGATTCTGTATGGAACTGTACATAGTATGTTACCAAACAGGGATCATCTAGACTGGTTTTAGCTTCGATCAAATCAAACTTCTGACACCATGTTGTAAGAGGCAAGCTTTCCATGTGAAGGCAAGAAGCAGACTCACTGTATTTTTAACAGTTATCGTAGTAAGAAGAACACTGAACATATGTGCACAGAATGGTACACTGCACAAACTATACAAAGTAATGACGCCCATACCCAAGGTACGCGAGAGTACAGGTAGCGTAATAATGAACATAAGTATAGACATATCAGTACAATGACTCGAGCAAGTGACGCTGAATGCTCCACAAGCCAGGGCAAAAGGAAAGGGCCCATACGCTTTGACCTGGCCATGGACTTAGCCCTTCTCTAGCAGGTGAGGGCACATGACAATCTGTTTTACTGAGGAAGTCCACCAATGGATGAGATAGCAAATGAGCTCTCACAGTTTGACCCAGATCAGTTCGAAGGCATAACGAAGAAGGCGGTCAGGGATAGAATCATGTTGTTACTGGAGCAGCACAACCGCAAAGGAGACTTTGCCCAAAACAGTGAGTCAGTCTTGCATTTAGCCTTTCATCCTTCAAACTGTCCAAGTGGGCACTTTTTTGTGTTTATTTGCTCTACGAATGTTGTAGGTCTGGCACTGCAGAAGAGTTTAGTGAAAAAACCCAGATCCTTTGTGAGCTTGCAGAAATGCAGGCCAACAAGGACATGATAATAGCGGCGCAGAAACGCAAAACAGATGAGGTGACAGAGCTAGCAACTGCTGCCCAATTATGGGCTGATGCATGCCGGCAGCTGTCTACAAAGTCAACCAGCCCAAGGTCTTCAAGCAGCGAAGACAAGGAAAATGAAGAAGAAGATCCTTTGGATGGTGTGCCAAACACACCAACTGCAAAACGCTGCTGCTCATATGGATCACCCATTGAAATGGTTGCTGCATCAACTGCTGCCATCATTAAATATTTGAAAGAGAAAACACTGAAGAATGAGGTCTGGAAGGAGAAAGGCTAGAGCTTGAAAGGAAGAGATTGGATATGCAGGAGAAAGAGCAGATTATGAGGAGGAAAGGAAGGCACGGGAAAGGAAGTAGAAGATCGCCAGAGAGGATGGCAGTTAGACATCTTAGGGCGACTGGCCGACAAGCTCAAGTAAACGTGTAACATACATCTGGTACAACCTTGCTTTCTGTAACACCTGCTGCCATGTTTCTTTTTGTTGTTCCTTCATGCTACAGTGAATATAGTTTTCTCTAATGGTCACAGTGTTTTTTATTCCAAGTTACTTTCTCTCTCTCTTTCCATCTCTCCCTCTCTTTCTACTTGTCTCTCATGCAATCAGGCTCTTTCTCTGTTTTTGCTGTGTTGCTGTGATGTTACAGCCTGCATAAGCATTAAAAATGCTTTCTGCTCTATGCAAAAACCTTGTCTGGTTTGTCTTTATTGTTCAAGAGGACAGGAAATTGCCAAACATACACACACAATTCCTTCTAATCTAGGAAAGAAAACATTATTTTTAGCAAGTGCAGTCATGTCAATACACCACTGCCTTTTGATTGAGTTAAAATAGACATGCTTGTCACCGCAAATATTCTGTGTTGCTGTGAAGTAACTTATAGACTACCTGAGATTCATAATAACGTTTAGAGGTCAGCCAGGATAGGCAAAAAAATGTTTGCTTCATTTTAGGTCATGTCCTCTTCAATGATTGTTCAAGAGGACAGGATATTGCCAAACATAAGCATGCACAAACAGCCCCCCCCCCCCCCCACACACACACACACACAATTCCTGCAAATTTCTTCAAGTCTGGAAAGAAAAAACATTCAAGTGTGGTCATGTCAATAGGCTTTGCTTTTCAATTGAGTTAAACCTGACAGGCATGTCACTGCCAATATTCTGTGTTGCAGTAGAGTAACTTATATCTGAGATTTATAGGGAGGTTTACCAGTTTACAGGTCAGCCAGGATAAGCATAAAAAAAATCTTGCTTCGTCTTAGGTAATGTCCTCTTTATTGCTCAAGAGGACAGCAAATTGCCAAACATAAGCATGCACAGACAGACACACACACATACAATCCCTGCAAATTTCCAAAAGTCTGGAGAGAAAAAAAATGTTTCAAGTTTGGACATGTCAATATGCCACTACCTTTCTGATTGAGTTGAAGCTTGACATGCACATCACTGCAAATATTCTCCTAGGAAAGGAGGTGCAACTTGAAAGTAGTCAGACGTCAGGTTGCCACGATTAAGGCAATTGTGAAAGTTTGTGAAAAGTGCTGCAATCTTATAATACAACCCAACTGGCTGGAGGAGGACTTTTTGCTGCCTTTTCATGTCTAGGTAGGCCCACAATGTGACAATCTTGCCAAACAACCATTCAGCTGCCTGTCGAACCAAGCTCATATGAGTATTGAAAGCCTGTTGCTCAGATGTGAGAACGTTTCCCACAAAACCTTTCTGCCAGTACGGCGATAGAGGGTAAGCTGAGTCACCATAAAGAGCATAGGTGCCTCCACCAGGCAAGTGCACGTGCTGCTCAAGTTGGTCCTTCAGCCCTGTGCGAGCAAACACTCCAGAAGCATGTCGTTTTCCTTCAAATGGCCCATGGAGACAGGTAATCAGGCCGTCAGGTGTGGCCACCCCTTGGTATTTCAGGCTGTGAAGACGTTTGTGGCCATTGTAGTATTCCCTCTGGTTAATTTGAGGCCTGTAAATGCACCTTACAGTCCCATCAATGAATCCCCAAATGTTCATGTCCACACCCACCCTCGTTGCAACGACATTGCTGTACCAAGCAATCCTTTCCCCAGTAAAATATGGCTGAGTAAAAGGATCCACAATGGGAGCTCCCCATCGTTCCTAAATCCAAACAAGCATGGAGTTGAATATGAGACTCAGCACAGGTTTGGAATGCCCAAACTCCTCACAAAGGTCTTCCAATCTGGCAGGGTACGCCAAGCGGCAAAGAAGCACCAAAAGACCCTCCAGGCTAGTCCAAGTAGTTCTGCATGCACTAGAGAAACGCACTGGTATCTAAAGAGCATCATGCAGCTTGTAGATCTGTCCGCGAGTGAATTGATATCGGTGGGCACATTGCTCTTCATCCAAATCCTCCAAACTCAACCTTCTCCCAATGAACTGAAGTGGTGGCAAAAGGGCAGCAGAGGCGTCATTCTCTAGAGCATGGGGAAGGAGCAAGAGCAAGGCACACAAAGAATCTACCTCCTCCCAGACAAGACGATGAGCCATAGCACACATGCATGGAGAAGGAACAAGAGCTCAATTTCACCTTCTTCATGGCTAAGAAAGAGTAGGGCGCACAAAGAATCTACCTCCTCCTGGACAAGATGAGGAGCCACTGGCACACACTGCCAAATCTTTTGCAGAGATCAGAACTTCGGTTTGCAGAAAGCTCTGCGATCCGAAAGTTCCCACCACCGATTTTCGTGAACTTTAACCCGATCCAGCATCTGCCACAAACATAAAGTTCAGAATGCAGAACCTCCCTATCAGCTCATTAACCCTTTGGGATTCCACCGATTGATTTTGATCGATTTTCACCATCAGAGCTTTTTCTGCTTCTAGCTCCCTTAATCTTGTTTGCTAAGCAACAAAACTTGCCACACGCACTATGAAGGTCTTCATGAAGAAGGAGAAACAATTTTCTTGGGTTGGTGCCAGTCAACTTTCTGGAGTTTTTGTGGTCAAAAGTTTGCGTTTGCCCATCATTCTGCTGGCATCCTTCTGGTATGAATGCGCAGGAAGCACTTGCTTTCATCGATGAGCTTGATGCTGCTGGAGAGCCTTTTGGCGACATTGACGATGATCTGGACTCATCAGACATTGACGTTTTGTCCTCTTCGGAGGAAGAGCATCTGGATGGGCACCTTCTTGGACTTTCAAGCAGCAAGAGCGACCAGTCGGGCGGTGAAATTTTTGACTGAGGACTCAACAGATCGAGTGACGATGAGCTGGAGAATGAATTCGCTGTGCAAGGAGGCCTTGCAGGACAACATGGCAGAGGAAGAGGAATTATCCAAGGAAGAGGCAGTGGACGAGGCAGAGGAAGAGGTGGTGGACAAGGTGGAGGAAGGTGGTGGACAAGGTGGAGGAAGGTGGTGGACAAGGCGGTGGATGAGGCGGAGGAGGTGCGGAACAGGGTGCACGG
>JAOWAW010136200.1:0-10000 GCA_028565695.1 Nicola tetela
ATCCTGATTGTGAAGCAGGACGATATGGGTGAAAGGATTGCATTTTACCTCTCGTGTTGTACATATGAGTGTTGTGATGTAGTTTCTTGCACAGTGGTAGCGGCGCTGTATTATCTTTACATCTTCGAACAGCAGTTGCGACTTGAAGTGCCCAGCGGTGATCTATCCTCGTTGTGCGAAATTCCTGCAGAATCGGCTCAATCTCATCTTGCCAGCTGCATGGCCCCAGCCATACAGCGTACAGCCTTCCTCCACAGACATTGAATACGGCCATAAGGCTGTGCGTAATACGGCGACACGTACAGGCATGCATATATGGAGCCTGAGACATCACCATGGTTACGACGGACCAATCAAAACGCAGAACGGCACGGACGGAACCAATCACTAACAATTCATATAGTAGTAATGATTCCCTACCCAAAGGTCTGATGTCCTTCATTCTTCACTCCTCTATAGCTTGCCTACCCAGTATTGCTGTACTAAAACGTACGCACAGATGCTCCTCTTCCCGCTGTCGCCACTGCCAAAATCAGTGTAAATCACCCAACCCTTCCACCATACATTAAACCACTGCCCCGTCTTCCAACAAGGCCGTCACATGGCGCCACGATTCAGTCCTGAAACACCTAGTCCTTTCCCTAAAAGTTGATCAGCTTCAGTACCGGTATAACAATATCGAACCCCCCCCCCCAAAAAAAAAAATTTACACTGACCTCCCTGATCATCTGTCCCTCTGTGGTTCCACCATCCCTCCAGACGTCCTTACCACCTCCCCGTGCGACCTGACATCCTAATCAGTGATTTTCCCAAGCAAACAACTTCTACTTATTGAACTAACTATCCCTTGCGAATCTAACACCCCTTCCACCCACACACGCAAATCCGACTGCTATGCCCCCCTCTTTAAATGACCTCAAAGACTGCTCTTACCACCCCGAACTCATCACGCTAGAGATCGGCTCGCTTGTCTTCCTTTCCTGCACAAACTTTGCTAATCTTAGCTCAATTCTCCTGCCTAAACTGTGATCTACAACCCGTCCCAAATGTCTTGCCCACTGATCTATATCTTTGTACAATCCTCTCCTGCCGCTCGGAACTGTCCTGGGCAACATCTCCCACTCAGGCTGGCTCCTTGCTCTGAGGCTCTTGAAGGCTTGATCCTGTTTCTATTTCAAGGCCCGAAGGGGAGGCGTCGCTTTGTCTTCTTGAGTCTTTCTAAGTAAATTTTCTTAGTCACGGTATTACACTTTAAATTATTCCGGTAGACTACGCCCTACAACTCTACATGACCTTGTATGCCTACTGGTTACTGTATTTGTTTTACCACATTCTACAGGTAATATCCGGCTTAGGCCTACCGGTGCGTGATGTTGACTGGGGCAACATTTAGCCGAGCCGCCAGCGCTTAGCGACAAGCATAACGGGCATAGCAACGAGAAAATGGCGACAGCCGAAGGAGAAAGCCTCTCAAGAAATTCTTGGCTGGGCAAGTTGGAAAGAACTCTCCTATCAAGGGAAGAGTGCTTGCAGCGCTTAAAAGAGCTTCAGAAGGTGGTGGAAATGCAAGAATACTTCCTGTTAGCCACCGGGCACATGGTTAGATTCTTCACCAATGACCTGTGGTCTGGACTCAGTGAAGAATGGAGAAGCTGTCTTTTAGAACTGAGCGATGCAGCATTGGCCAATCTACCTGCAGCTCGGCTGGTGGAGCCATGTTCTTCTGGTTAGTGTGTTACTGGTTTCTACTACCTCAGGAGGCCTTGAAAATAAGGATACCTATTTAAGGCCGTTTTTGTGTTTGCAATTCGACCAAACTTCAGCTACTCTGGCGATTATGGAATTGTCGCTACTCACCGTTTGCAGTAAAATCAGTGGAAGTCAATGCTTATCTAAAATACATCGCATCACTTTTCTTCTCTAGATTTGAACATTTCTTAGCTGGTCCCGTTTTACTGGTATGTGAACTTTTCGGTAGCACTATTTGTGAAAGAATGCAAAAAAGCCATCACTGCCCCGTCAGTAACGAGGCTCACTATGAAGATGAAAAATAGCAACATGCTACCAAACATGGCCACACTCCGCGAAGATCCTGGTAAGGGGTGACTGCAGTGAGGAATAAAATCACGAGCGCTGCATGCATACATGTACAAAGCAATCAGCATGCTCCCTAGACCCTGGGCCCATGTGATCTGGGTAAACTCTGTTGTCTTGTTTTAGTAGTAACCAAATGCAACAGTAGCACGCTGCACCGCCACAATGGCATTGATGTTCATCAGGAGTTGCAGACCAAGGAGAAACGACATTACAAAACCATTTTGAGCAAGGCTGATGAAAGGTGCATACTAGCTTAATTAATTGCTTTTTTGTGACCCTCCTATCCAGACAATCATTTTTTTTTAATTAGTGTCAGAGCTGCCATCCGCAGAAGACAAAGGAGTAAACCTCAATAAGAAAGTATAGTGTTTCTTCTAGTGGAGGAAATGTTTGAAATTTGCCAGTGTAGGGAGACATGTATCAGAGGAACAATCCCCCTAGTGGGACCCCTACTGCACTTTCCATTATCAAGTGTGAAAAAAGAAAAGAAAAAAAACATTTCATGCTCCACCCATTGTATGAGGTATCACAAGTCAAGGTGCAGATGCTGGACTGACCATTATACGGACAGCTGCTAAATGATAACAGCTGCCAAAGAATTTCCTGAAGGTCCACCTTGCTGCCAGTCAGACCTCATTAACCAATGTTATTGGATGTTTTGGCTGATGATAAGCCCATAAGAGGGTACCAAAATGAGGTCATTTATAAGACAATATGTGCCTTTTGTTTCTGCTCTAGAGTGAACATTTGAGGGTATCCACTTCTCTGGGGAAATCTGCAACCTAAAGTTTTAAATGCATATGAAAACACTGTCAAATCCCATGAAAGACATTGAAAGTAGGCTGTCATTGCTTTGAATAGATGTATGCGTATATGGACAGATGAGGACCAGGGTGGGTCATCTCTAGATCTATAGGACGTACCCGACTCCATACTAAATTGCCAGGTTGCAGGTGCGTGCAATGGTTGTTGCTAGAATGACTGTGTTGTAAGTTTAAAACCTGAAGTACTACGCCATACACTTAACATGATATTTGCCATTTTGCATCTAGTTGGTAGTGTCCTCTTGGCTGTCTTTGCCCACTTACATAATTTGCCATCTACTGGATTTTGATTGATGAAGTAGTGCAACCCTGAATCTTGTTAATGACTTTAACCTATATGTGCCTGTACGACATTAGGCTGTGTTTAGAGTAGGTATGCTTGTTGCTTCGAGGTGAAGTTGGTGATTTTGACTAGAGTGTTTGAAGATGTGTTTTTCATTGCTGTCTAATCTAAAGGTGTCTTTGTTCATTCTTTTCTTGCAGCATCATTTACCTCTTTTGTTGAACACGTGGGCCGTTATTCTTTTCCTCGTCAACAGACTCCTCTTGCTGCTGAACTGTTGGCCAACCAGGTGGGGATGTTCATTGATCACCAGATGAAACCGAAGAAGAGCCATGAGGTTGAACTTTTGGCTGCACTTACATCTCAAATAGCCCAGTGTTGCCAATTGCAACAGGTACTTACATGTGTACTTCCCTTTCTCTCTCTCTCTCTTTCTTGGTTGTCTCACTATCCCCAATACCAGCCATCACTGTTTGTTGTGTGCATGTGTTGGTTAGGTTTTAAGGTGACGTGAAACACCTAAACACACACACACACACACACATCATGCGGAAAGAGAAGGAGGGGGCCAGCTGACATAGGGCTAGTGCAACAACAGTATCTGAGTACCATCATTTGTCAGGGATTGCTCTTTAAATAAAACTTCATTGAGCAGGATTGTTGGTACTGACTGTCATATAACAGGCACATCTCTGTCAGGGCCTGAGAGTGGCTGGGAATCTGAAAGCAAAACAACAAGAAAAGTAAATGCTCTGTGTGCTTGTGTGTTTTCTTTTTGTTGTTGTTGTTGTTGCCGTGTTGACACCTACACAATAGAGCACACACTTGTTACTAGGTGAGGTCTCTGCTGCATGTTTTACACATCTATGAACATTTGATGTTTGTGAAGTTCTGTGCCATGACTTATGCCTTTATTTCGGTTTGTCACAGCATAAAGAATAACTGAATTGGAAATGAGGTGCATTGCCAGTCTCAAGCAACATTTTGAAGAAGGATGTGGTATTGTCACTTTGGCGAAAAACCTAGCAGTGAGTTTGCTGTGTTTTGTTTGAGTAATGTGAGGTTGCTGCTTTGTTGGCTTGGGTGGTGTTTCAGGTTGTTGATGTTGGCAGTGGCAAAGGCTACTTGAGTGAAACATTGGCACGGCAGTACAGTTTGCGGGTGGTGGGCATCGATGCTTCAGAGACGAATGTACATGGTGCAGAGCGGCGTAATGCTCTACTGGGACGCTTCTGGCACGGGCTTGTGCGGCGTAGAGAGCGTCAAGCTAAGGAAGGCAGCCCATGCAAACTAAGTCGGTAGGCAGAATTTTCACCAGATTGTTTTTGTTGTGTGTTGAGAAGGGTGCTGTTTTCCTTTCCAGAAAACAAGGAGACCACATTCAGTCCAAAGACATGTTGTCAACACCATCTCTTTCTCTGCCAGTACAAGAACAGGATGCAGCTGTGCGTGATGAAGCTCATTCTGTTAATGATATCCATACCAGCTCCGGTGGCATAAAGTGTTCCAGCGTTTGCAACTTATCCAGTGACTTGTGTTTGCAAAGTGTCGTTTCTGGAGAAGAAAGTCATCAGTGTCCTGCCTGTCCACCAGCCACTGAAGAGGCTCTTGCATCGACTCCATGCGCAAACAATTTAAGCTCAGAAGCGTGCGGTGTTTCACCAGTTGAGCATGCAGTGTTGCCTCACACTGTCTGTGGTGCGGAGGGTTCTTTAGAGTTATCCAGTCAATCACAGTCCCATGCTGTTGTGGCAGGCTATGTGCGTGATGATGGTGATGATTTCATTGATTTCCTAGCCAGAAGTGGGGGAAGTTGTGTGAACACTAGACAGGTGAGAAATGCATTACAATTGGACAGGTAGTATGAGCATTTTGGGTTTGTGATTAACGTAGACTGAGTATACACACAGCTTCCTTGATGAAGCAAATACAACCTTGTCTTTGAGGAAATAATTGCAAAGTACAAATGTGACATTGTTCTTTGTGAGGTTTTGATTATTTGTTTCACAGAATGTTTAATTTTTTTCTTTCTGTATCCTCTGCTTATGGTACTTCTGTCTTTTTTTCTGTAGCCCTTTCTTCTTGCTGGTCTTCACACATGTGGCAATTTAGCAGCGAGCAGTTTGCGGCTTTTCTGCCGCTGTCCAGCCTTGCAAGCCCTGTGCACTGTTGGCTGCTGTTATCACTTAGTTACGGAAAGCGAGGAGGCGGAGGCAGCCACAGCTGATGGCACTGTTGAGGATCGACTGGCAAAGACAGACGCAGAACTGGGTCATGATTGGCGAGGGCAAGGTAATGTTTGAAAACAGAACAACTTGTTGCTAACTCTCTTTCTTTCCTTGTTTGCATTGTAAAAATCTCGTCCCATTTTGTAGGTTATTGACCCTTTTGATTTTTATTTCTTCTACCCATCCTACATGACTTCCTTCCTCCCACTTCCCCCCACCCACCACACACACGCACACATCCACAGATGTAACACTGCAAATAACATCGCTACCACTCATTGCATGGCATATGAAATCTTCATATTTCTTTCTCTGCTTTCAACTTTAGGTTGGAATTTGCTTTATGTTGGGTTTTAAGTTGTTGTTTACTAAGGCAGCACAGCTACTAATTGACTACATTCGTCCTTTCCCTCTTAACATTCAGCCAGCGGCAATTTCAAGCTAAACCTCCACATCTTTGTCATTCTCTCACCTAGCTGACTATCGAATTTTTTCTGCTTTTTCTTGTGATATGTATGTGCTAATCAGTCATGGTGTTATAGCATGGTGTCATTTGGTTGGGTTGCACAATACATACAGGTTCGGTTGTACATTTTGTTCCCAACTTCTTTTTCAATTGCACCGCTTTGTCTAATTATGGTTGCTGAATGTTGCCAGGCTAATTATTGTCATGGCAATTGTCCATTATAGGGAGCTCTAACCCTGGCTTTCCGCTCAGCAAAACAGTGCAGCGAATGCAACCATGCTTGGGAATCAATGCACGTATGTTGGCATGCCAGGTAAGGAAATAATTTGAACAGGTTTTCTTCTATCTTTTCACAATAAACTAACGGCAGTAAGCAGAAGTGATACAAATTAACAGGCTGAACATTATTAATAGATGGGATTGGTGTGTGAGCTCATGAGGACATGGAGATCATTTCAAACATTTAAGTTTACAATTGAAAATACAGAGCAGGCTGTGAGATAAATGTCACTGAGAGGATGTGATATTGTTTAATACTCTACTATCAGGGCCAAAGTTGTTTTTTTTTCAGCAGCTGCAAGATGTGTCTTGCTTATTGTTTTTTGCCTGCTGGCATTTGAGCTGTTTGTTTGGCATGCTATAGTTTCTGTTATTAGTGATCACTAATTGTTGCTGTTCAACTTTTATGTTAATGTTGCTCTTCTTGGAGGGCTATTTTCTACGTTTCTGGTCATTCATGTTCTCGCTTCTGTCCGGAATGCATGCACCCTTTTTTTCTTTGATAGAAACTCCATGGACTTCCTCTGTGATTTTTTTTCTTTCAGGCACCAGATCGCATGGCTGCTCCTGGTCAGGTGTGTGGGTTGTCCTTGAAATTATGTGATTTTTTTCTTGGTAGTTACAAACCTAATTATTCTCAGTGAGATTTCCTCATTCTAGCTGGCTCAGTAGGTGGAATGTTGAGCATTGGTGTGTTGTTTTCAATAATTCATAGAAAACCTGTACTGCATTTGTGGCTTTTGAACTGAAAATGGATTATGGGAGTGAAGGTGAAGATTGATTTCTTCTTTGCTATTTTTTCGATAGCCATGCAGTGATGGGGACTAACCGCTGCATGTTCAGCTTAAAGATACATGTTTGCTCATCAACTCGTCCAAACGTTTGTAGACTGCTGTCTTTGTTGCGAAGGCTAAACTGTGCAATGTTTTGATGCCAGGTTCCTCCACATACTGGCATTTTCTGGAGAGCTATATTTCAGGTAACTCATAGCCATGAGTGTTGGGATGGCTCATAACTTAGAGTACTTTTGCACTTTCACTCTCTTTCTCTCACGGATTCTCATCCACTTTATCTCAATGTCTTCTGTTCTCTCTTCCTCCCTCATTATTAACCCTTTCTTTACTGTCTGCTACATCTCTTTCTTTTGTTTCCGTCCAGCTACCTCTCTTCCTATGGCTTATTGAGTGTTCTTTTTATCTTGTTCACTACTTCTGTTTCCTTGGGGTGCAGGTTATGCTTGTTGAGAAATTCAAGAAACAGAACTCTAGGTGGGTGTGCTTGTTGCATAGAAATGAATTACTTTTGATGGAATGAGAGGAATGTCATCTGTGTTTTCACCCACTGCTTATCTCTTTATTGTATGTCTGTTGTGTTTTTTATTTCTCTCACTCACTTTCTTTTCCTCTTGCTGGCTGGCATGTACTTATTTTTGTTTCTCTCTGTACATCATATTGGTGTTAAATTCCTTCTTTTCTCTTGCATGTTGTTTGTTTTCTTGTGATAGCCGAGGGAATAATGTTGGTCGCCAGTTTGCCAAAAGTAAGAGCTTTCATGATTATGTCCGTCGCTGCCTGAGCAAACTACAAATTCCACAAGAACAGGTGAGGGGAGGAACTGTGATGCACAGTTTGAGATAGAGGTTGTCTTGCTCATCGAGCTGCTCTGCTGCTTGCGTTCTGTGATTGATAGGATGTTCATAGGAGGACTGTTTCATTGCATTCTCATCACTTTTCTCTCCTTACCTGCATCCCTCCCTACACCCACATACCCGTTCTCTCCCACCCTCTTTCTTTGTCTCTCTGCCTCTCACCGCAGATTGCTCTCACACATAATGTACGTATATTTTTCTCCTCGCTCCTCTCTCTCTCGCACACACACACTCTCCCTCCCTCTGTCTACCCTGTATCCCTCATGTCCTGTGTGTTTCTCTTTGTCTCTTTTTATTTCTCCGTCTCTCTCTCACTCTCTCTCTCGTTTCTTTGAAAGGGCTATTTCTCTGAGCATTGAGAGTTTCTCTTTCATGATGAAAATTTTGTCGATCTACTTTGTAACTGTATTAAAACTTCTCGTACAGCAGGATGTTTAAAGAATTATATTTTACAGTTGGCTAGATACAACCTTTGCTAGTGGGTGTGAGTGTTTTTGTTTCATTCTTGATATTTCCATCAGATTACTGATGAGGAAATTAGTCATTACCTGGAGCATTTCCAACCCAGACTACGAGAACTGCAGGCGTTTGCTCAGGTAGGAATTCTACCAAGGGAAGGAATATCTTGAGTGTTGCATCAGTTGCTATTGTCTTGTTGATTGGCATGAATTGTTCTGTTGCAGTGGCCACTACACAGGTGCCCTGCCATTATTATTTCTGTACATGTAGATTCTGAGATTGGTGGTAGTCTTAAATAGAAGCAACGGAACTTTGCAGTTCATGGTGCTCAGAGTTGTGGTTGGTTTCAATTTTATCCAGTGCTAGTTAAATATGGGTTTCTTTTGGCCGCTTAGTTATTATATTGGCACTTGAAGCTGCACCTGGAGCTAGCCATGACCTTATAGCAAATTACAGATTCTGCTGCTGCTAGGGTCTGTACAGAATGGTGTCAGTCATATACTGTAGGAAGTCAAACATATTTTCTCCCAGTCGTGTTAGTTTTAAGTTTTCTTTTTTCTTTTGAGTCTCAGGTCATCCTCTCTATATTTTTCTTTCTCAGCTGCGAGCTATGGTGTCGTCAGTCATCGAGTCTCTCATCTTACTCGACCGTGTTTGTTATCTTCTCGAGCAGGTTAGGAGTCTCCTCTTGTGTTTGCTTTTCAACTTTTTGTCTCTTGAATATGCAATGGATGGGATGAGACAAAGAGAGAAACCAGTGGTTGGTGTGTGTCTGTGTGCAATGGTTCATACAAACAAATTGCCTGACGGACTATTAGGGAGGAGAGACAGAGAAAAGGAGAAGGGTGGTCCACAGTACTGTGAGATAAAGTAAGCATATAAGCATGCTCAGAGATGTTAAAAGAGATTTCCCATAGAAATTTACTGGTAGTGGCCGCTAAAGGGTTAGAGGCATGTAACTCGATGAGTACAACATTGTTCAACCACCTGAAAGAGAAAGAAAAAAGTTGGTGGTGGTAGGGTGGGTTAGCAGCAGAGTCTCCTGTTTTTGTTTTTATTGTGTGCGTGTGTTTTTTTTTGCAATTGAATGACACCATTGTCTCATCCCTATTCAATAGAAATAAAATTCATGTCAGTTTATGTGATGTAGATAGCACCTAATATGTTCTTGTCAAGGGATACATGTAATGAAATGTCTGTGAGCTACATAAGACTGAATGGGATAGAAGGACAACCTGTCTAGGGTTTCTTCTGAGTTGACAGATTTCTTTCTTTCCTCCAGCCCAACATTCAACTTGCAGGAGCCCTTCCACTCTTTGACCCAGTCACATCACCACGTAACGTTGTCATATGCGCTGTGAAGTCTTCGGCATGATGCATAGATCCATTCCTTTGGCAGCCTTTTCATAAGTGCAATGAGATCATTGTGTGATGAACTTTTCCCAACAGATGCCTTTTCACCATCTTCTTTTGTGGTTTGGACCAAGACCTGGCAGTAAAATTTACAATCACAAGTTTAGAGAATTCCTGAATAAAAGAAGTGGTTCAAAGGACCAGTATTATGGTTAATATATTTTTCGGTTTATTTTGTTTTACATCAGTAAACCTGGTGAGCATACTTAAACAACAGTTTAACAGGAAGACAAATCATTATCTGTTGACAAAGAACATCTTTTTCATGCTGTACAGAACTGATTGTTGCCACCCTGACTTCTG
>JAOWAW010136233.1:0-11161 GCA_028565695.1 Nicola tetela
ACGAAGAATGGAGTGAGAAGCCTTGAATTCAGCAAGTCGAAGCAGCGGCGAGAGAGCGAGAAGCAGCGGCGAGAGAGAAATAAGGAGCGTGGAGAAAGCGAGAACAGGAGCGAGCCTACGCGGAAGCAGTGGCACTAGAACGGGAGAGAGAGATGCGCTTGAAGTACGAACATGAGCTAGCGCTAGCAAGGCTGAGCCATGAAGCCCAATATCATGACTGGTCCGGACATGGCGACGAGAGTAGACGCAAGCCGCTCGAGGAAGCGTCTGTAAGTCAACCGGGGAAGTTGAAAATTCCTAAATTTGAGAATAAGCAGCTGGCAACTGTAGCTAAGTATCTGGAGGTGTTTGAGAGCGTCGTCAAACAGAATGGGTACGAGTACGCAGTGTGGCCGCTATCGTTCAGGACCGCGGTAACGAATACGAAACTATAGAGGAGATAGTTTCAATGGGTGGCACCTACGAGGAGATCGAAAGAGAAATACTCATGGCGTTTGGCAAAACTCCGGAACAGGTATGGAAAGACTTAGTAACCGTTCGCCAACGTGACGAGTCATTTCGGCAGTTTTGCTTAAGAGTATAGCGTAACTTAGAGTAGTTCGTGAAGCAAGCCGTAAAAGGCGATGCTAACATAAAGGAGACTCTGGTGAAATATCTAGTGCTCGAAAGTTGCACGATATGAGGACATTTTTGGTCGAGCCCAAAGTAGCCAATCTGTCTTTGGAGGAATTCCAAGAAGTAGGGTTGGCGTACCAGGATGCACACGGCAGACCAAAGAAAGGCAAAGCCGACCCAGCGGCCGTGTCCCCGGAGGAAGGTCAAGTGATCTCGTCAACTCAGGTATGGAAAGTGACTACGATGTCGGCGCACGCACCTGACAATGTTGACAAAATAGGAAAATTGTCCGTTGCAAAGCGCAAGTCGTTCGCCGTCGACAAGAAATTGTGCTTTAATTGCTTGAAGCCAGGCCATCGAGTTGGCGTTTGCCCGTCACAGAAACGCTGTGAGAGTTGCTGAAAGAAACATCATGCCCACCTGCACGAAGCATTCCTAACAGGCCAGGAAGAGCAAGGTCATGTCAGTGTTATTGTATCCAGCCTACAACTGGCGAAGCCATCTACAACTCTTCTGATGAGACTCAGAGCGGTAGTAAACGTTCGAGCTAGGAAGAGCGCTAAGGTGCAAGTGTTTTTTGACCCCGAATCTCAAGTATCGTTTATATCGACCGCTTTGGCGCGAGCTGTTAAGGCACCGCAAGTGAATGTTTCGAACGTAGCCTTCAAAGGGTTTGGATCATCAACGATGACTAGTCGCACACGACTCCGGAAGTTGAAAATGGTCGATCTTCACGTTGTGGAACATGACGTACAGCTTCTTGAACGAGCCAGCCTACAATTGGACATTTTGCGAGTGTCTGAAGATACCATTAAAAGGTGGCACTCACGGCAGGTGGAGATAATGACGGACCAGACAACTCAAGAAACGTCAGTGATATTCACATCACGATTTGCGCGGACTACGTTAATCAATTTCTGGAGGGAAAGAAGACCGTGAATGGCGAAGCGGCATAGCTTACAGTGTTCGGTTGAGTTCTCGCCGGACCATCATCTGAGAGCTCTACCATGGATGGATCTGCTACAATGCAAGTATCGTTTGTCCAGGCGGATATCGAACGTCTCTGGGAGCGTAACGAGCCTCTGAAGACTGGTATTAGCTGAGAATTTACCTGTTCTTCCCCTCCAACACAAGGACGGCAGGTATGAAATTGGTTTGCTTTGGAAAGACGAGAAAGGGTCATATGATAACTACCAGCAAGCTGCAGCAGCTATGTTCTTTACAGAAGCGATTGAGAAAGCAAGGGTTTGAATCGCAACATCACTTGGTGCTACTAGGTGAATATGACGAATTGCAGGCTATTGAAAAGAAACCAAGACCAGAAGAAGATGGCTATTATCTACCACACCATGCGGTAATCAGACCTGACGCTACTGCCGCCAAGGTATGTATCGTGTTTAATGCGTCAGCATAGGTCAAAGGTGGCAAATCTTTAAACGACGTGGTTGATCCGGAGCCATCTTTCTTACCTATTGTGTGGGTCTACTGCTGCGCTTTCGCGAATGCAAATATGCTGTTCAAGCTGATATTCGGAAGGCATTTTTTATGATTGCTGTGAAGGAGAGTGATCATAGATATCTGAGATTTTTGTGGACAGCCAATGATGGACAGCTTGAGGTATGGCGTCTTACCAAGCTACCATTTGGAGTCAATTGCTCCCCCTTCATGTCAGGGCACTGCTGCGGCATCACTTTTCAGAACAGCGTCAGTTAACAACGGGATCGAATGTCAAAGAGAGCATTGACCTGTTGAAGGAATCGTTCTATGTCGATGACTGTGTCAACAGCTTGGATACAGTCAGCTTAGTGAACACCTTTCGTGAGCACAGTACTGAACTACTTTGTGCTGCCGGAATGGACTTACGCAAATGGCATTCCAATGCTCATCCTTGTCCAGGTATGGAAGCGGACAAAGTGTTGGGTGTTGCATGGAATGTGGCAACAGATACCATCCAGATTGCACTTCCTAAGTCTGAGCTTGACAGCGAGGCACTGCCACCTTTTCACACAAGACGATCTCTGTTAAAGCATGTGGCAGGATTGTTTGGCCCGTTGGGATTGATAGCGCCAGTTTTGCTAGCAGGGGGAAAATCTTGTTACAGGAGTCATTTAAGGAAGGAGGTGGCAGGAACGATCCGGTCAGCACTGAACTGGGGAAGCGGATTGATCATTGGTATCAAGATCTTACAAATCTGGAGAGCTAATGTTAAATCGTTGGATGGGTGCATCTCTTAACCTGAGCTTTCAGCTGCATCTGTTCACGGACGCATCTCAGGCAGCTTACGGGTGCTGTATTTACTTGATTTTGGAAGGCACACAGCAACTCATGTACGCAAAATCTAAGGTGGCTCCCTTGTAGGTGCAAACGTTAGCCCGGTTGGAGTTGCAGGCAGCTTCTCTAGGAAGTCGGTCTCTAGCCTTTGTATGCGAAGAGCTAAGGGTTAAGATCACCGAAGTGCACGCTTGGACAGACAGTATCAACGTTTGGTATTGGTTACAATGACCAGCTTACCAGTGAAAGACATGTGTAGCTAATCATGTGGCTTACATGCAGGAGGTCAACCACAAATGTAATATGACATGTAGGCATTGTCCTGGAGGATGTAATCCGGCTGACATAGCAAGTCGCAGTACTGTGGTAGAAAATTTGCATGAATCTTGGTTAAAATGACCAACCTGGTTGTCTAATGTCAACCCAGGTAAACACAACCGGCAGACCACTAGCTGAAGTCGAGTCTTCACTGTCAGTGGCGTGTGTCAACGCATTTCTGATAGACAATCAGTGCTGGTTGCGCTTATCAGAATGGCCTCGGTTAGTGGAACTGGTGGCACAAATGCTGGAAGTGCCAAGGACAAATGAGAACCAAGGTGAGGTTTCAAGAACATCCAAATTGTGCAAGTTTAATCCGTTCATTGATGAAAATGGTTTGTTGAGAATTGGAGGAAGACTGCAGAGAGCTGAGGTTGAACATTCAACCAAACGTCCTATCCTGCTCGGTAAACGCTACCTCACTACGGTTTTGATTCTTCATCATCCTAAACGGCAGAAACACATTGGAGTTGAAGCCCTCCTGGCATTTCTATGCACCAAATACTGGATTATCAGTGGGCAACGACTAATTCGGTCCGTTAAATCCAAATGCATGGCGTGCAGAAGGTATGTTGCCAAGCCCGGAAATGAGACAACTGCTCCATTGCCTGAAGGACGAGTAGTGTATTCATTTTTGGGCATTGACTATGCTGACCATCATTGGTTGGCCAGAGATACCAGAGGAATTTGCAAGGTGGGGCTAGCTCTTTTTGTGTGTGGAACTACCCGAGCTGTGCATCTTGAGATTGTGACGAGCCTCTCGGTTGAAGATTTTCTCCTGGATTTCCGAAGATTTGTGGCCCGGAGAAGTCAGCCCAGTATCATTGTGTCTGACAGTGCCACAACATTTAAAGCTGCAGCAGACGCACTTTCCATTCGTTAGAGCTTCATTCCTCCTAACAGTTCTTAGCTTGGAGGATTTATGAGAGGCTTGTAAAGTCGGTTAAGATTCCCTTGAAGGTGCTTGGGCGTTCGTTGTTGTGGTTGAAGGAGCTCCATACCCTTATCATTGAAGTAGAGCAACTTGTCAACAGTAGGCCGCTCACTCATGTAGGGGACTTAGATGATGAATGTGCACTCACACCATCGTTGTTACTGGGTGATCAGTGGGGGAAGAGAAACCTTGGCATCAACAGCACCCAGTCTTGCATCATTCAGATGGGTTGAAGAGCCGGATGAATCATTTGGCGAACGTTTACAGTCCCTTCACTCATCGTTGGCAACATGAATATTTGACACAGCATAAACAATTTCAGCTCAGGAAACACAAGCCTATTGAGATAGGTGAAGTTGTTTTGATTGTAGCAGACAAAAGGAGGAGGCTACACTGGAAGCTTGCACTAGTGAATCATCTGTTTCATGAGCATGACAATAAAGTTCATGTGGCTGAAGTGAAAGTAGGTGATTCCCCGTTTCTACGACCAATTCTGCGTTTGATTCCATTGGAGGTACAAGCAGAAGACCCTCCAGGAAATACATCTAATATAGCTGGATCAGAGGAAGAATTTCAATCACCTTCAGACTCTGTAGCTGGTTTTCCAAGGGACGTCAGCGAACAATCCAAAAATGATTACACTCAGGCAGCGGTAGTACGTACACGGACACATCTTATTCATCCCCCTAAGCGTTTGAACTTGTGATTGGTCCTGTATACCTAAATTTTCTCTGTTGATTCTTTATCAATTTGGCTTGGTGGGGAGAGAATGCTACGGATGAAGCCCAAAGTGGTATGAGAAGTGCTAACTTGAAAGTGCTAAAGGCTGAAATTGGTGTGGATTAGCGCTGTCATTGATCAACATACAGGCAATCCCTGCATATAACATTCAGTTCTGTTCTGCGTTTTCTGTTCTTCTTTTTTCAGTCAGTTTTCTGCTCTGCTGCATCTGTTTCTCTGGCTCTTTCTTGATTATTTCTGAATTCTTGCTGGTTTCTTCATTTTGGTTCTTAATAAAGTTGTTACCTCACAGCTACTATGGAGTACTACGGTCGACGTCAGCGGGATATGATACTGTGTAGATACCTAGATTTGCTATCGTGGTAGGTTACATACCCCGCTGATAGCTGATAGTGACGAACTCTGGCCTACTGTGTCTATAATTATACTGCATCCGTACATGCCCCGCCCTTGCGGCTCGTAATCGCGCCTGTCCAGCCCGAGCCCCAATGTTGCGCTTCCTAGCCGGACAGGCGCGATTATGAGGTGCGAGGGCGAGGCGCATGACGTCTGCGCATGTACATGTATAGACACAGTACAAAGGTCTGATGAGTTCGTCACTATGAGTGGGGTATGTAACCTGCCACAATAGCAGATCTACCAACTATCCTTCTGACCGTGGAGTACATGTACAGTGCGAAGTTTGGCACTTCAGTATCAGGGTGACTGACGCTAACATTGATGGAACGCTTGCGAGCCTGCGTGGCGAGAGTTAGCTATTTTACGTGCTGATTGGCTGACTCCAAAGCAAGAGCTTTTCACAAGACTCAATCCACCGTATGCATAAGTCAGCGCCATTTTGTTTTCGCTCCGTCATCCATCTTGCGAAAGGTATCGCTCAAGCCGGCCAGCAGTGCACGTCACTGTCATCAGCATAGTCAGCATATCCTTGACGCTAGTCGACGATAGCTGTCGCTCGATCAGCTCGCTTTGTCCAATTTTTCTGCTTGCTTGATTTCCAAGGCTCTCCCTGGGCTACTGGTCTCTCTGATATCCGTTTTGTTTGGAGATTTCGTCTTGATCAGTTGCCGAGCGCTTTTCACTCTCGCCAGTGATTTTGCAGCAACCATTTTGTTGGGGGCGTCAAGTCTACTGAGATCCCGCTCTTTCCTGGACGACTTGAGAAACGCTACAGTTCTTCTGTCGACTGCGGCGCGATCGTTTCGCAAGGTTGGCCCGCCAGGAGACGTCGGCGTGAGAACATAGAAGAGGTGGAAGGTGGCGTTAGCAACCAAGAAGTTAGTGATCGCGATGAGGAATCAAATCAAATGGGATCTAGATTTCTCTGACCCTGCGTGCTTGAGAGATGAGGATACTACTCTTGATACAGTTCAGGTGGAGTTTACAAGGGAGATAGATCATGACAAATATGAAGAGAAGATCGAGGCTCCAAGCTATGAAGAATAGCTCCAAGCACTTCAGGCAGTATACAGGTAAGTTGATGAAATGCTCTGACCAATATACTCAAGTCTCCCTGTATTCTTGTACAAAGTTTTCATTATCTTTTTGGGGTGTAAAAATAAAAAAATCAAGGCAGTAAGAGAAAATTGGATCTAAATGCTATAGATTTTCAGGTTGCTTATGTAGCAATGAAATAAAGGGTAACAGGTGAAAAGGGAATCTTTTTCACCTATTCTCTTTAGAAGGAAGACAGGAGTAGGAAGGAAAAATGCTAAACTAATACAATGAAAGAATAGAGCAAAAAGGAGACAGTGGAACAAAAAACCAAAATATTGTGAAATGGTAACTAATTTGAAGGAAGTTGAATTTTTAACTTCAATTTAAATTTTATTGTTTTGAGTCAAGAGGCTTGCCCAACTACGCTACATTTAACATTTTGTATGAAGAACTGTTTGGGAAGGTTGCACACTGTGTCTGTTACTCTGCATGATATACAACCTTCCGGCGTAGAAGATCCCAGCAACTTACCCCAAGAGTGCCTGGGCTTATCAATGGCTTTACAACTGCTGCTATTTTCTTTGTTTTGTTGTAGGTATCGTGGCATTTCGCCTGACATCAAGGTGGAGCTGGACAGACATGATGGCAGTTTTAGCTTATCATGGACCTTCTGTTGATGCACAAGACTACAGCTCAGGAGTGTCTGCTCTTCACCATTCAATAGAAAACAATCAGCTGTCAATCTCTGGAACACTCCTTTTCGAGCTCATTGCAGACATGAGTGCTGCCACATTCGATGGCTGCAGCTTGCATCTCACTGCATGTCATGAACTGTGTGCCGGATATGGTAGCCATTCTCATTGCAGCCAGAGCTGGTGTGAGCATTCAAAGTGCCAAAGACAACTTGCCTATCAGCTTGACTAGAAATGGACAGGTGAGTTATAGTGTTCCAAGTCATTACACTTCAGTACATCATTGCCACCAATCTAATATTTCATGAATATGTAGGTCTACCCCTTCAAATTGTTTGTAAAGGGATGAAATAAACTTGTTTGAGTACAGAGTTTTAGCCTCACCTTTGTTTCTTCCTTTATTTCCTTTGTGCAGATTACAGCCGGCCCTTGTTAATGCGGCATTCATAGGAGGTAACTTGCGCTGGATTAACAAGGGTAATCCATTCCTGCTACTTCAACAAGTGCACCCTCAATGCATACCAACATATGCACAGTACAGACCAAGATGAAGAAGCCAAAGAGGGGTGAAAAAGAAGTTGAATTTACATAGGCATGGTGAGAAAAAGGAAATGTTAGGAAGAAAAATAGGTCATGTCCTGCCACTGTAAGCTGAAGTCACCGAATACAGCTGGATAAACGAGGAAAATACATACATTTTCTGTCATTTGCGTGCAAAATTGACTGCTGGAGGCGGAATCCAAGGGTGCTGGATTAGCGAGGGTAAAACCAATGCTTTAGATCCGTTTCATAGAAACTGATACCAGATTTCAAGGACGCTGGATTAATGATGGCCGACTGTATTAAGATTCTCAGCCAAACTGTTTAATTTAAAGGAACTCACCAGAATCAGGGCGTATGGTCTCTGACCATAACTCAAAACTTTCCTGACGCCAACTTCCTTCATGTGCCAGACTTTGCTGAATTGGTGGACTTTGTTCTTGTCCCTTGACATAGCCTTAGTAATTGTGTGTGTGCTTGCTGATCTTTAAAGGCCTCATTTTTATCAACTATTTTTTTACAATGTACATGTGACTATTCGACTCTGGTTTGAAAGGAAAATACTCTTGCCAGAACCACGACTGATATGTTTTCAGTACTCAAACAACGATTCAGAGTAATGGATAACAGATACCCCCATTCTATTATAATTCTCAACACAACTTTTTTAGCATGCTCTGGCAAAATTTCCGTTTTTCTCTCCCTTCTGCTCAGTGCTCACTGCCTTGTTCTCGACACAGCTGTATTTCCGTCTCTCTTTTTCATGGTCTTTTCTCAAGTCTCGTGATCCCCCCGTTTAGAATTCTGTAGTAACTTATTCTCTTTGGGAAAACCAATAATTATGTTGATTGATTGATTGATTGACTATATCGCGCCTGATTCGGATCACATGTACTTAAACGCGGTATATTCGTAGTTGGACTACGAGTATTCAGTACCTCCAAGTTGATCGCTCCAGAGAGTCAGTGTTCATGTAACGCTATTTCGAACGAGATGTACTTCTAAGTTGCTAGATAAGTTGCATGATAAGTTTGGAGGCTCGGTGTCTATGTAGCCCTTTGTGTCTTTTAGTAGTTCAACCTCTTTCAGGTTGCAGGACCGGTTTCGATTTCTCAACGTTCGTGGCGCCCTTTGCGTGTGCAGTGCTTGCTGTGGTGAATGCAAGTCTTTTTTGACGCTCCGGGACTGGAGAAAACTTTAGGACGCAGTTGCCAAAGAGAGAAAGTAGGCGCACAGTAGGGTACTCTGTACGGACTACGTGTACTTTATAATAGGGGAATCCCTTTCCCCGTGACAACCGCAAAATGGCGGAGCTGAGGCAACATCGCGTTTTCGAGCTCCTGGATTAACCTCCATCTTTCTTCTTGTCTAGTGAAATACAGGGTTGATTCAGGGTTTTTTAAGTTGAGATAAGAGTTATCCTTTGCGTGCCGCCATCAATGGCGGCTAAATCCGAACTTCTTCCTACCTTGGAGGATATCGATCGTGCTCTTTCGAGGGAGAGAAGCTGGCAGGCTGCATCATGAGTATCAAAGCGGTCACTTATGCAACGAACTCTGTGGAGAGACGAATGATGCCTCTCTGGCACAGGACCGACACGTCGACGTCAAATTGGCAATCGAACGTGACTTTCAATCTCATCTGCCGACAACGGAACCTCCTCTCATCCCACGAGGCCACACTGGCCCGAAAAGGTGAGACCGAGAGCCGCACTGTTACCACTGCAGAGATAATATTATGTGAGCCTCAGCATAGAGATGCAGGAGCTATAATTAGCGATACGAATCCAAAGCAACAAACCTCTATTTTCGGTAGGAGCTACTCGTATAACAGAAGGAAATAAGAAATTTGCAGTACAAGCTCCTTCTCCAGAGCGTCTACAGCAGTTGACAAGCTGTATGAACTAACTGCTTCAGTCATTCGAAGAAGAAAGAACGGCAGCAGGTGATAGGGAGCAGCGTTTGATTCAACAGATCAGACAATTGAAAAACCAATTGATGACCTCACATTAGCTGATGAGAAATCTGCAAGGGAGAAACGTGAAGAGAGACTGTGAAAGCAGCTGAACGACATTAAATCTAGGCTGCCATCAGGAACATATTCAGCACAAAACAGCGCTCCTGACCACGACAGCCAGGCTGATGTGGCGACAGGAAAAGAAAAATGCGTACGATAAGACCAAACTCAAAGTACGAGATACGACAAAGAGACACACCTTTCTCTTTGACACCTGCACGTACCTGTCTCTTTGGAAAGCGAATGGGGAAGCAAGGAGAGTGCCCCACGAGAGAGCACATACATGTACATTCCATTTCAGACGGGGACAGTGATATCGATCCCAACTGTGAAGGTTGCACGTGCGCAGGCGGAGGTTCAAGTGATACGCGACTGCCGCCCGAAATAGCAACGAGCGTACGCAAGCAATACTCGAGCACCGCCCAAAACAATTCTGCCAAACTTTGACAGTGCTACCGATGCGCCCCTCTGGTAATTGGTGTCCTCGAAGAGGCTATCGGGGAAGAAGTCCGTGGTTTATATCGGAAATCTCAGCGCAGGTCTAGTGTCTGTAGAGAATCTGAAGTCCTTTGTGGCACGCCGTGCCGAAACAGCAAGGGTGGATGTACCAAAGATGTACGATGTGACTACCTTCCCACGAAATAATGCGGGAAAAATGTGGCGCTAGAATAGCGCTTGATCAGCCTTCAGCAAACCAACTGTGCGATAAAAACGTTTTGGTCACATCCTGTCTACGGCAGACCTCGGAGCACAGTCTCCGTTAGCCACGCCCAACATTCTCATCAGTGCCCACTACTCTTCACCCTCTTTCTTTCTTTTCAGATTTCGTTCGTTCAAATTTTGTTTTACTTTATTTTTTTTTACCCAACACCTACTCATTAATTGCGCCCTCAACCTCTGTAATCTATATTTTGAAGTCCTCTCTTATTGGCATTAAGTTGCCATCAGTGAGACTCCGAAATAAAAGAATAAGGAATAACGCAGGTACATGGCCATGGAATCCTCGCAGGCCCGTCCTACATATTCTATTGCAATACAGTACGCCTTAAATTTAGTAAATAGATCTTTCAAAACGTCTTGTAGTTTTTCCAAAGCCTTTTGCAGTGGCTTCACGCTTGAGGATTTTCTGTCTTCTTTTTTATTGTATGTTGCGATTACCAGGAGGACACCGCTCTTCTGGCCATACTTAATTCCGGTCCATTTCTGCAGCAAGGGACGTCCTCCAACCAGCGATTGCTAGAACCGCATGGCTTCGCCAGTGGCAGCTCTCCGTAAATGCAATAAAGTCTGTCACGATGCTCTTCGGCCTCAGCCCAGTTCACCTGGAGTATGATAACCTGCAGCTTGGGGAAATCGCCCTCAGCCAGGTTCAAAACCACCATCAGCTTGGCTTGATGTTTCCTGGCTACTTACGATGGTAGTTACACATCGATACCATCCTGAAGAAGTGCAGCCGGCTTGCTGGCCTTCTCAAAGTCTTACAAGAAAGTGGCCTAAGGCGCGAAGCCCTTGCTACTTTTTGCACTGTCTACAGACCATGTCTAGAATATGCCACAACTACGTGGAGCCATATACACCCCCTCTTATGCGCCCCCCC
>JAOWAW010136244.1:0-11161 GCA_028565695.1 Nicola tetela
ATCTTTGATTTTCGATACACGGTTTTGATCCATTGGTTTCTTGGTTTGAACATTTGATTCTTTGAATGATACCAAAGCCAAAGGTGCACGGACCACGTTCGATCAATTCCAGTTCCGGCAGTTCGGCTGATTCGATCTAGCGAGCAGAACCGCTCGAACGCGATTATCGCAATCCCAGGACTGATCGAATGCCCAGAACTGTGTAATCGAACGGTCATTCCAACAGTTCGAGCAATCTGGAACCGGCAAAATGTGTGTAATCGAACGCGCCCCCGGTATCTACACTTACAATAAATCTAATAGCGGTAGTAGATCTACATACACTGGACTTCATTGATCATATGCATCGTATATTCGAATTCACCAATGATCACGTTACTATGCCAACGCAAACTCGGGGGCGGGTCTCGGAATTCGAAAAACAAACCTAGTTCCAATATCCACAATATGTGGCTAATCCGTGAACAGTGCCCTTGCAATACCCTGTTGCAGAAAGTGCTACAGTTTCGTCAAACCCAGACGGAGCTGTAAATGTGTTTATTTAACTGTTGCTGTTACCACCTGAAACAGCTGCATTTCCGCACCTGATCACGAACTAAGTTCAGCCGTTTCTGTCAGCAAGAAAACCGAGTTGAAGAGCAGGCTACCATTCGGTTACGGTGTCAGTTCTCTCTGCGTTGAGTTCGTCTCTCCTTGTGTGCCGGACAGAGGCAAAGTTCCCACGTGGCTCAGAGGCTCTTCCCATTTCAGTGAGTTCACCTCAGCGAGAAAAAAAACTTCAGCTGCTCTTTAGGTAAGCTATGCACGTTATGATGTGCAAACCCATAGTCTGAGAACTGCAGAAAACCGTTTCTGGCGAAGAGAGCCCAACAGCTTCGGTGTTTGCTTCACAGTCCGCACCGTCCCTGCTGCACGATTGTGGAAGATTTTCAGCGGCCTTCAAGCGATGGCTTTAGTGCCTCACTGCTAGAAATAGCACTACTGTTTATATTGGTACGTTGTTACCAGCTATTGGCCAGCGTTGCACCGAAATTTGCGTTGGACAGCGAGAGGTCTCCGTAAAAAGGTGTGTCTTCAAATGCGTTCTGTTCTGCCCTATCCACAGCCCATATGCCTCCAAGTTGAGCAAACCCCAGCAGCCTGGATGCTTTGATGCCCAACTTCACGGCGAGAACCAGCGAAAACAGCTCTCTCTACGAGCCATTTTGGACGACAGGTCATTTTTCCAACTTGCAAGATCGAGAGAGCGTGAGTGTTATCAAGCGGTCAATCTGTTCCTTCCAGTCCTTCGAAGGCACCATATTGTTTGCCTTTGTTAGTGAGCAAGTTTCGTTCTTTGCAGCGTGGCATTTTCTGACCTTAACTGAAACGGCCAAGAGCGGTGGTCGCACAAGGCAACCGTCAGTTCATCGTCAGCGGTAAGCGTGTGTCGAATTGTCACAGGGTATTTTCCGTGGTTGGTTTGTTTGTCACTGAGGTTCTCGCGTTTTGATCCCTCCTGACAGATTATCGGATGTCTTACGGAACTGTGAAGGTCGGCGGTTCAACTACTCCAAGGCCTCGCAAACTGATGATGGCCGTAACTGTTGCTGTGCCTGAAAGTAGAAGGACTGGGTCACGTGAGTAATCGACATACCAGTAGTGCACGACTAGAGAAAGGCGTTCCCAGCCTGCAGCGAGAGTGGAACGAATCGACTGCACGAATTTTAACAGCTTCCGTGTATCAGACAATGGCGAAAGTGAACGAAAGACAATGTCAAGACAGCGATGACAGTGGCAGACGAAGCCTTGTAATTTGTACCGTCATGTGTTTGTTGCCCGGGCTATCGTGAAGTCATGTTGAGTGTGAATTGTGACCGTCAGGCTGAGGCCATGGCCGCATGTTGTATCGCAACGCTCTCTGTTTGTGTGTGTATGGCGTTGTTGTTCATTTACGTCGAGGCTGCGTATGTATCACTTCATCCTGCTATCTTGGCATTGCGCTTCCTCAGTGAGTTACTTGGCCAGCCATGCGTCTGATACACAGACTGCTGACAATCAGAGGATTTTCACATTTCGTGGTGACTAACATCATATTAGCGTGTTGTTCGTGGAGTATTGCTGTACGTGTGAGTGCATAGACAAACGTTGAATCTGTTCTTTCAAGTCTTCTGCAGGTGATCAGGTGCCTTTGTAATGAGGCAACTACAACTCAAGTTGTTATGGATGCACTTACCCTCAGCTGAAACATTCTTAACTAACTTCATGCCACATGTCATGTTCTTTGAGTTTGTTTATTTGTACAGGATTTGGTCTGCAAATATTCTGCACCAGAACTTGCCATTCAGCTGAGCATAGCATTGAATAGACTGCAAAATAGCAACTGTTTTGTTTTAGTGAATAAAATGGAGAAAGTGAAAAGGCCCAGTTCAAAGCCATAACGAAAATGCCAAATGCCAAAATGGGACCAAATAGTTAGGAATTGTACATTGTTTTGTGAATTGTCTTTTTGTTTTAATGGACTTGCATCATGAATTATTAAGGTGAGTTGTGTCAACATGCCTCTATTATAAGGTGAGTTGTGTCAACATGCCTCTATTACTTCATCAAAAATTGTTCCTCTAATTAAGTTTTTGGTGCTATTTTCAAAGAGTGGTAACAGTTTGTGATGTTTGAAACATTCTTGTTGAAAACTTAATGACTTAAAACTGTTCCTGTTCTATGCTGAAATGTACAGGCCATCATACAACATCTGCTGCCAGCAATACCAGAGTGCACACAAGGGCAGCTGCAGGACTCCTGAGGATATAATCGCAACAATGTTAAGTTACCATAGCAATTTAGGGTTGTGTCTTGCTTGCCTAGGTTGGGTCCTTTTCTCTAAAAATGTAGGTGCGCACTAAAGCGTGGGGCTCAATCAATCACATGGGTGCACACAATTGTGCATGGAGTTAGATGTGTTGTGCATTGCGGATTCGCACACACTAGGTGCATGGCCCTTAGCAAGCAAAGGTGCAGGTGCACTACATAATCTGTTTGGGGATACTGGTAGTTTCCTGTGCAAGTAGAACCCAATTTTCCCAACCCTCATAGTTAAATCTTGCTAATTGTTGCATTTGCATGAACTAGAAAGATAGGTTTTGTTCTTTTTTTGTGCACACATACACACATGCACACACACACGCAGCACATGTGTGTGTTTACACGGGCACACGTCCCACATCCCTCCTGCCACGTCCCAATGGCGCTATAATTCCAATATTATATTGCCAAGAACTGCATGTAGATCCACCTCATGGACACATGCACGTTTCTCCCATGTCCACAGTTCGTGTCCCACATCCAAATGGCACAATAATACCAATATTATTTTGCCACTTAGCTTATCCACTTCGTAGACAACATTGAATAAAACCTACATAGGTCTTGACAAGTCTGGGTCCATGGACAGTCAAGAAACTACCAATTAGGTAGTATAGTAGACATTGGTAGGCTTGTGTGTACATTCGTCTGTCTATGTGTGTGCTTGTAGTGTACCTCTGTTGTATGTAAATTTGTGGGGGAGGGGGTGGGGGCAGCATGGCGATCAATGGAGGCAGTGCAGCAACCAGCGGAGGCAGCGTGGCGACCAATGGAGGCAGCGCGTCCTTTAGGTATGTGGCATCTAGCTTTAAGAATTAGATATTAAAGAAATCATGTTCTTCTCTAACATGTTTGTAAGTTGTTTGGTAGTTTACTCATTATAGGTTACTTCGATCTTCACAATCATCTTGCCGACACAGCTCTCCTACTGCCTCAAGTCATTTTCATAATCCCTTCAGTTGCGTCAGTCGTGAGTATTGGTATCAAAAGATAACATTCATGACCATGCTAAAGTATTTAAGAATGTTTGTACTGATTTATTATGGCTATTTTCCTTCATTGTGCAGAGCTGTGGATCACCAGGACATCCATGCAGTCTCTTCAATGAGGAAGTTCAATCATCGGTCGTGAGTATTGGTATCAAGAGGTAACAATCATGATCATCTTTAACATATTTAAGAATGGATTTACTAGATTTTCTGATGTTTGTTTTCCTTCATTGGGCAGACCTGGGCATCACCAGAATGTCCACACAGCCTCTTCAGTCACATTGGTCATGAGTATTGGTATTGAAAGGTAACAATCATGATCGATCGTTTTTAAGTGTTTGAAAATATTTGTACTAAATTTTCTTATGTCTTGTTTCCTTCACTGTGCAGATGTAGGCATCAGAAGAATATCCACACGGTCTCCCATTCACATTGGTCGTGAGTATTGGTATCGAAAGGTAACGGTCTTCATTGATTGTCTTGAAGTATTTAAGAATGTTTGTACTAAATTGTCTGATGTGTGTTTTCTCTCATTGTGCAAATCACATGAATGCCCACATCATATCTGCCTTTAGAAGCCGCATGTGTGCCAGTTGTGAGTATCGTTTTTATGGCAAGTGGTAAGTAATGACATCTTCAATATTTTCATGTCACAGTGTTTTTATTTAATGTTTGTTGTTTGCTTTTCTTCTTCATCTTTACAGTGGTCACCACCAATTATATCAGGAAGCAAGTTCCAACAGTGGTCACCACCAGTTACCAGGAAGCAACTTTCAAGGTTAGTAATGCTCTGTCATTTAGGCTTTTTAGGAAATAGCTTATTCCCTACAAAGACCAAAGTCCCTGGCATTTGGCATATTTCGTCATGGCTTAGGTAAATCTGGGCAAATATTAGGAATAGGCTAAAATGGTTAGAAAAAAATATGTTGTCTGTCTTTGAATTGAAAGGAGCTCAAGGAAGGACAAGGAAAGGAGAAAGAAACGAGTGGAAGTGGTAAGGTGCAGGCAAGTTGTTTACTGACTGTCTTTCAATTGAAAGGAGCTGAAGGAATGACAAGGAAAGGAGTAAGAAGTAAGTGGGAGTACTAAGATGTGGCAAGATTATCGTGATCATTAATTGAATCAATGATGTCATAAATAAATCATTTGATTGGTTGTTGTATCTATGATGTCATCAATAAATCGTTTGATTACTTGTCCGTGTGTGCTGGTGGGCAGGGCATTCATACTAGCATTATAGCACGCACTAGATGGTATACCTAAATATGATTGATAATAATGGCGATCGTAATAAAATCACGATCACAATCATGATCATGGTCATTTGGTTCTGTAGTAAAATTACTGGTTTGAAGCTCAGAGCTTTTGCGCATGCGCAGTTGTGTGGGTGCCGTACATAGTACGTACGTAGGTATGTGGGATCGATCATTGGTGTAAGCGCGTGTACGGAGTCACGTGCCGTATATTTTTAATGTACCGAATACCCAGCTAGCATGATACGTTGTTATAGCAACGTTTAAATGGTACGTTCTTGCATGACTGGATCTATATTCAGAGTCAGTGCTTCGAGTAGTCTCAGTAGCCCTTTCCCCACACTACTACAAGCCCACAGTTAAGCGGACTGGGCTCATTGGTATTTCTTATTCCGTTGAATGCCAACATAAAGCTCAGTTCGTGGTAAATTTTCCTGGCTTTTGCTTCCTTCAGAGACTGGCCAGTAACTGGACTAGAACTCACTTTTATACTCGTGGTGGGTGTCAAACTCCTCGTCTAGCCTCAACAAGTGAAGGGACTTGAGTGTGCACTTATCGGACGACCCTGTTTCCTTGTGGACCAGGCTTTCCCGACGCCATTTGGGTAACGATGGTGTCTTGAGGTGGTTTAAATCTGTTTTGTGGACGACACTCAAAGCTAAAAAGGACCACCGTCATCACGTTGTTTTCGAAGTACCGTTATAATGCGGACGAGCTGGCAGAGATGCAGGCCAGCCTGTCAGTTGTGTCAAGCAACTAAACCCGTTTACCATGTTTACGCCAGTCTTCGCCACTGATAGTTTCTAGTTGGTGACTGGAACGCAGAAATCGTATTGGGCGTTGTCACTTGCTCAGGCTGTCACGCAAAGTGCGCTAAAACGAGGAAAATAGCTGCAGCAAAGTGCGCTGAAGGAGATGAGATCTTTTCGTTCAGTCGTTGACCTGACGAAGCCCAATGGGCGAAACGTTGTGCTTTCCTTCTTTGTCTGCCTCATCTCCTCTGTCTAGTCTATCAGTGTTGGAATATATTATTTCTCCGTTAACAACGACTGATTCCGTGCTGGCATATTATTACTGAGAAGCTTAAGGACGTTGGCGCAGTTGTCTACGGCACTGGGATTTGCTGTCCAAATGAACACTCGTCGCGCTCAATACGTGTACTGGAAATGTCACAGCGTGCCTATACTGTGGCGGGATGGTCCTTCAGCAGTTAACGTTAAGTCTCTCAGCTGAGTAGGATAACGTTTGCTGGTGGATGGATGTTCGTTGTTTGCAACGGTCAGTTAAAGTGGGGACTGGAATTCAGAAATCAGAGAAGATAGGGTGCTTATGAAGGTTGCTGAGCCATCTGACTGAATGCTGTAATATTTTTATAGTAGACCGTATACTGAGAGTTGGCCTTGCCCAGGCTGGGCTGAGAGTATTAACTGTTTTTGTGACGAACTGCAAGCATGACTGAGCCAATGCCAAATTGGCAGTTTATGTTAAAAAGTCGAAAGAATGAGTTGACGAATACTTTCTGCTTATCCTGATAAAGATCTACCGCTGATCAGTTGAGTAGAGAGGGAGTGTGTGTGTGTGTGTGTGTGAGAGAGAGAGAGAGAGAGAGAGATGGGGGAGAGAGAACCCAGAGAATGTGTCAAAACCCATAGTGCTGTATCTGGTCATATTAGTTCTTCAAATATTGGGTATCAGGTACAAATATTCGAGTTCTACAAGTACCCGTGGGTATTACTAAGTCTGAATGAACTGACTCATACCACAATTACTTTGAGTTACATGGAGCAGTCTACAATGAGACTGTATACTGCAGGAAAGCTGTTCATACACTCTCTTAGCTACAACGCTCATATTGCCAGCCCATATTGCAACACAAAAGCAATCCAATTCCCAAGTAGGTGGGTATTTGTCTGCACCCAATGATTTCTCAGAAAGTTGGGTCTCTGTTGCTTGGGTTAGAGTACGCAATCCGCGCAAAAACAACAATGATCCATCAAAGTATGACCTTAAACTATGGACCAGGTCAGGTCTAGGCTGCTAAGAGAAACTGATCTGCACAAAAGAATGATGATCAAAGTATGACATCAAAAGTTATGGACTGGGACTCAACGATCCATCAAAGTATGGTGTCAAACTACGGACCAAGACTTGCCAAGTTCTGCCTTTCACTGTACCAGACACAGCTTTGTTAAGAGGGGGTCCATGTGGCCAGTGACGTATTGCTATAGCTCGCAGTTGAGGGCATTGATTGGTCAAGGTTAAGTGACTTACTTACCAAGGACTGTTGTCATTAAAGTTGAGCAAAGCTGCTAAAACTCAGTTGCCTAAAAGAAATGTTACGAATCTGCCTCAACTTGACTTGACTTGCTTCCAATTCCGTGCAGAACATTATGAACTAACTGGCAGCTTAGCAATGGGCTCATCCATCTCCCCTGCAGTTGCAAATCTACTCATGATGAACGAAGAAAGTGCACTACAGACCTTCGAACACCCACCATCAACCTGGTACTGTTTTCTGAAAGTCAACATAGCACTTCTTAACCACCTAAACCAACAACACCCATTGATACGATTCACTGTAGAAACAGAGGAGAATGGCATGCTTCCTTTTCTGGATACAAGAGTGCACCGTGACGTTGGTCAACTCAGGACTGACATTTTCCGCAAACCGACCCACACAGGTCGGTACTTGAACTTTGCGTCCAACCACCCTACTTTTGTGAAACATTTGGTAATTTTCTCACTAATGAAGAGGATTAACGACATAACCCTTAGCAATGAAGCAAGAAAAGAGTATGATCAACGGGTATAATCCGAACTTGCAGTGAATGGCTATCAGCAATCATTCATTTAGTGGATGCAAGGAAAGAAACGCTAGCAAACCTCCAAACCAAAACCTGACAGCAAGAAAAAGAGTGACCAAAACATGACCATTTCAAGCACCCCCATACGAATTGAGAGCCACCGAAGCATTTCAGAGGATCCTGACACTACTAGACATCAAAATAGTTACACGTGCAACACAGGAAAAAGAGACTTAATGAAAGGCACAAAAGATTCCACATCAGCAAGTCATCAACCAGGAGTCATGTATGCAATCAGCTACAAGGAATGCCCCAAGGTGTACATAGGCAAGACCTCAAGAACAGCCAAACAGCAACTGAGGGAACACCAAGACCATACAAAGAAAGGGAATGCTGAATTGTTGGCAATTGTGGAACATGTCGCCAACACTAACCACAGCATCCGCTGGGAACCAAGAGTAATACGCAGAGAACAAGACACCACCTGTCAGAAAGTGAGGAAAGCTTTGATTATCTACCAACTTGGCAAAAGAGAGGGGAAGAACAATGAATCTGGATAGGGGAACTAAATTGAGTGACGTCTGACAGTTTGTTTGAGTAACAGCACACCTACATACCTCTGTAGAATCATGCTCAACTCACACACGCAATGAAACCACCTAACGTACCATACCAGGCCAACACCCAAGAAACTTCAACAGAATTTGCATATGCCCTTGAATCTACACCTGACAACCAGTTTAGGTATAACTGTGAAGGACAATCATTCTTACCATCAAATCCTGGTGAGGGTCTAGGCAAGTAGAGCAAACCATTGTAAGAACTATCAATAAATCTGGAGTCAGTGAAGTCTTTATTTAGTATGTTTCCCAGAGTGAAATGTCTTTTAAGCAGTTAAAAGCTAGTTGTTTCCAGTGTTGTTTTGTAAATCTATGCCTAATTCAACTGTGTTACCTTACTGTAATATTAAGAATATTACTTGAAATATTTTTGAAAGGTCTTTATACCATTCCGTCACAGTTGATATTAAATAATGTATCAGTCGATAAATCCCTCTTAAGGGGGTTTTCCGTAAAAAGCACTTCTTATCCATAAACAGCTGCTATCTAGGAATGGAACGTCTTTCCTCCGTAGCTTTTGTACTGATGGCATGGCTCTTCAGATTTTGTCACGTTTTGACTTTGAAAAATAGAGAGATATGAAAAAATCTGATGATAATAAGAACCCGGTGATTGAGTGAACAAAGATAGAGAACAGGAGACTGCAGAAGAAGGTAATGTGCTCCAAAGAGCACATGTAGAAAGTTTAAAAGAGGATAGAAGAACAAGAAGGAAATTCCATGCTGCTAGTGTTCCACAAGTTATAGAAGCAACACTACCAAGGCTGCTGTTTGTGACAGGAAGATAGAAAAACCAGGTGGATCATATCCATACATCAGCTTCCAGAAGTAAATTAACTTTGCATGCCAACGACACTAGCCCAGCAAATTAAGAGCCTGAGATGGTGACAAAGACCAACCATTCAATGCTGCGCTTACAATAGATAAGTTGCCCTTTACTGTTAAAGGGGAACTGTCACCTAACCAACCTTTGCAGATTGCAGCTGGAGTCTGTAGAAACTCACCTCAGTGGCAGCTAGAGACAGTCATTTCAGCACTCTGAGCTTCAGCTTGCCCACAATTGGCCTTCGATCATGTTTAATAATGACATCACATTTGCCCGACTTCCTGCAAATGTGCGATGGCAAGGATGTGTAGTGGCACCGGAAGTGTCTGCAGTGCATGCGCATTTTGCATTTTATGGCTGTGTAATATAGGTACTGTACATGATTGACATGTTTGGACAACGTAAGAGCTCACATTTTGGCTACGTGCATGCAAGACATGTATAGTACCAGCTCACGCTAAATGAGTTGGGCAGAAATGACATCGTCATATTGCTTAAATGCACCCAGTACCTCGCACACAGGCGGAGAAGGCAAGTGAAAGCGCTGCCAAACCCTCCTGTACCACCAACTAATCCTTTTGAGACAAACTTCAGAATATTAAAAGTTGATGGCCTTGGAGGACTTTCAGAATGAAACTTCTGAATGGGTGATACTTCCCCTTTTAATGGTACATTCTTAAAAATGCATGAAAAGGGGTCCTGTACGCCAGGGTAATGAGGATATTTGAAGTACAATAAATACTGCCCTGGATAAATGCACTTGCTCTAAACAAACGGTTGCACCTCAGGCTTAAAATAGCTCATGCAAGTATCAGTTGACAATCCCTCACACTTGGTATTTATTGCATACTTAACATTTGGAGGTCTTTTGCGATCATATCCCTACTTACATAAGCTGAGAACTGTCATGTTGAAATTTTAACTCATGTATGAAGCTCTGGTGATGTACTGTTCACAAATAATACCATAAAGATGTGTGACCAGAGAGATGAACGTAATGAAATGAGGAAGAAGGGGAATTTCTTGATTAAAAGCCTATGTTGAACAGAAGCCTGGTGAAAACCTCGACTTTCATTGTACGGGGTCAGCTGTTATCTGCAATTCTAAGATAGCTCTGCTAATTGCCTAGGGAAGAGCTAAACTTTGCCTTGCTGATCGTCTGGGAAGAGTAGATCAAAATGAACACACAGAATGTAGCACTGGGAAAACTAAGTCTTTTCAAACATTCATGATGAGCTCCATAGGGCCAGTCACATTTTTCAATGTTCCTTGTACTCTTCTTCCCCATGGGGTATTACAGACAAAACAAACAAAACTAACCTGTGATAGCAGCGCTAACTAATGTGCACCTGCACATGTTCAATCCTTTGATGTCTGGTTTGGGGTTGAATTTTCGCACTTTGTACTCACACATTTTAGCTTAAAGACCTGTTCGGTAGTAAAGAAGACAATTCTGGAACCAGTACTCGCTGTGTCTTAGTAGTGGCATAACATGGCGCTGCGATCAGAACCATGACAGACCAGACAATAGACATTACAATCACAAGAAAGATAGTAGTCTGTGCTGGAGCACTAGACTGCACAACCAGAAGGGGACAGAAGTACTTTATTTCTGTCATCGACCTGTGAGGTGCAGCAAACAGTGAGAACATTACTGAAAAGCTGGTTGAAGTGCTGCATGCCAAGGCAATTTGTCTGCCACGAGCAACAGAGCTTTGGACAGACTGAGTGTCAGTCATGACTGGGAGAAGAACTGGACTTGGAGCTTAGCTGAAGGAAGACCATTGCCCACATGTCTTGCAGGTACACTCTGTGGCTCATCCCCCCCC
>JAOWAW010136255.1:0-11161 GCA_028565695.1 Nicola tetela
AAGGTAAGGGCAATAACAAAGCTAGTATCAAGTTTTTGCAATGGTTTCCTGACAAGACGGACAATATTTTTTTCTCAGAATGTGAAAGCTGTAAGGGGATGATATAAATTTTGCAAGAATACTTTGGTAGTTTATAATCAATTATCATCCAGTTTTTTTTCCTTTCACAACAACACCCATTAGGGTGGGTGGCATCGTCTTCATCTTTTTATATAATTTATTTCACCTATTCACTGCCATGGGACATATATAGATGTCCCTTGATTGATCATCCCAGTGGCCAAGGACATATTTATACGTCCCTCGTTATTTTCGTATCTAGCCTTGATGGCAAGCATGGCCACCGGTGTGAACAAGATCTTGAGATGTCGAAGAGGAAGTAACCATTCAGAGCGATGCCTCGGAATGTGGTCTCGGCACAGAGCTCCTTCAAGAAGGACACCCAGTGGCCTATGCATCTAGAGAACTAACAGCAACTTAATGCAATTATTCCCAAATGAAGAAGAGCTTTTAGCAATTGTGTTTGGTGCTGTGCGCTTTGATCAACTCATTTAGGGGAAAGAAGCCAATGTGGGCACAGATCACAAGCCCCCAGAGAGTATTTTAAAGAAACCACTATATGCAGCACCAAAGAGACTGCAGTGTATGGTTTTATGCTTGCAGAATATACCCTTAAAGGGGCACGATCACAGGCACCGGGCCATTCACTAATTATATGCATGCCTATTTAAATTCAATGCTTGCCCATTGAAGGGCATACACTGAATATGCGAGATAAGACACTACACTGCAGCAGTGGATGATACAGGAGGCGGAGCACGCTGGCAGTTGAACTCTGCTCAGCTCTGTAACTTTTCTGTCATCAACTAGTATCATGGTTATACATGTGCATCTGCTGTGGAAGGCAAACTGTGACAAGCAACATGCACAAGGATTGAGTTTGGCTTCTATCTAGAAAACGCTGCAGTACAAAAATGATTCAAGTCAAAAGAATTGCCATTCTAGCAGGAGAGGCGGGAAGCATGCAGCTCCATGATAGCAATCTGCTTTGTAATTGCATTTTGGTACTAAGGTGGTGTTGGGCTGCTAAACACTGCCACAGCACTCGATGCACGCCCCAACGAAGACATAACACACACTGCAGCTTGTTCACGAAAAGGAAACTGAATAAGAAACAAACCATTTATTACATTGGCAACATTATTTTAGAGGATGGAGGGAGTGAGGGAAAGAGAGAGGGTGGAAAGGAGGAGGAGACATCAAGAGAGAGAGAGTGAGAGACAGACAGACAGACAGACAGACACAGAGACAGAGACAGATGAAGTCGTTGCATCCCCTGTGGGAATTTCGTTTGCATTGATTGAGAGGAATGGTGCTGACCCTGCATCAGAATTGACCAGCGAAAAAGGTAGTCTACATCCACAACCTTCCACAGTGAAGAGCACCTTTCATGTATAACACACAAACTTGAATCACGGAGTAAGCATAGTCCAATTTCCTTACTAGTTCGTCAGCATAAACCTGCTCATGACAGAGGGAATTAATCGATTGCTCAACATGCTCAGGTCAACTAAGCTTGGCGAGCAATCGCAGGAGCCGGTGGATGAGCTCGGACTCACCGCTTTGACAAAACTGCCTTTGTTTGCCAATGAATCGGCCACTTGACTGTTGTAAAATCCATGATCGTTACCTGTGGGCTTCCTTTGTCCTAATGAAGAGTCGCAACAAGGTTCCAGTGTTGCAAAGTGACAAGAAAACAGGTACCTACAACAAATGTAAATGCGGTGGAGAATGATTGATCGCCAATCGTCGCCTGGGTGGTGGGGAAGTGAATGAGAACTTCCAACAACAGCTGGATGACACCAATAACTGTAAAAAAAGAAAAAAGAATTCCCATGTCCAACTAAGCGTATTCGATGTTGTTTGGGTCTTGAGAAAGCAAGGATTGCAGAGATATGAACGGATTCAATCTGGAAAAGTTAGTATAGTCTTCTTGCAAAACCTCACACCGGGCCCCTGTGATCATGTCCCTTTAATGTCAGTTGCTGTCCAGGAAAGTCTCTGTATGTCGCAGGCACACTGAGTTGGGCCTTCTTGAAGTCGTCAGTGGTGTCACAGTGCTTGTTAAGTGACGTCTCGCTGATGAATCTGGAACAGGTGAATGTGCTAGAACACGTGTGCATATCACCTGAGTGATTGGTGGACATAAAAGAAGTGACTTGGCAAGATGAAGAACTCCAGAAACTAAAGGAGATGCCATGACAGGATGGCCAGACAACAAAGAAGTTGTGGATTCAGAAGTCCACCCTTACTACAACTTCAGAGATGAAATAGTTGTTTTTGATGACCTATTGCTTAAAGGTGACAGCGTGATCATACCCCAATCTGAGCATCTACAGATGATCAAGAAGATTCACTCCAGCCATATTGGAGTCAAAGCTTGCTTATGGTGAACCTGAGAAGTCATTTACTGGCCGGGCATGAACGGAGCAGTGAGAGACTACGTCAGTACATACAGAGTCTGAAACATGTTACAAAAATGAACAACCTCGTGAGCCACTGCAGCAACATGAAGTGCCACAGCAACCCTGAGCCGAGGTTTGTGTCGACTTGTTCCATCTTGACGACCAGGACTACGTGATTTTCGTTGACCATTACTCCAATTACTTTGATTTGTGCAAGCTGCCTAATACCAAGACCACAACATTGATCAAGTTTTTACGATTGCAATTTGCACATCACAGTATACCAACTGAAGTCATGTCAGACAATGGACCGCAGTTCAGTTCCAGCGAGTTTAAGAACTTTGCAGTTGAATGGGGTTTTGAACACCTCACATCTGCACTCTACCATCAACAGTCGAATGGAAAGGTTGAAAATTCTGTCAGGACTGCCAAGATGCTGCTGCGCAAGGCAAAGGTATCAGGTGAAGATTTTTATCTCACACTCCTGGCATGGAGAAACACCCCTTCAGAAGGTCAGCTTGGTGTGTCCCCTTCACAGCATCTGATGAGCAGGCGAACACACACAATTACCAATGCTAAGGAGGCTGCTGCAACCGCAATTGCACAAGACTGTGAATCTTCAGGAAAAGCCATTCACACTGGGAGAATCATTACCAATCATTTTCTTGTTCACTTTACTCCAGCTGGGAGCACACAGCAGACTTGAACCTGCAGTGACCAAGTGCCTAACCAAAACAAAACTGTGAATCTGCAAGAGAAATGCAGCAGTAGAAACAACGACAGAAAGATTGTTTTGACAAGTCCGTAGTGTGAGAACTTCTGCCTCTGGAAACAGATGTCGTTTGAGTCGAGCCTATCCTGCCTGGCCATAAGGAGTGGAGAGAAAAAGGAGTTATCACAAAGGTTTCTCCACGACAGAATGAAGTTGATATCGGTGGGCTATGCTACAAACGAAATTGGCGGGACGTGTTTCACAGTGCAGAGAACCCACCCGAAATTGCTGATCTGCCTGAGAATCCACCTGACACAGAGTAGATGGAACACAGACAACAACCGGTTTGACTCTTACAACCGAAGTGGGCGAGCAGTGAAATTGTCGGAGTGCTTCAAAGATTACGTGATGAAGTGAACATTTGTATCCACTGACAATTTGTGTGAAAAGATAAATCATTATGATTATGATTCATTTTTTAGAAAATAGGATGTGACGATAGCTATTTGTGTAGCAAGACACCTTAATAGTAATGGCTCCTTGTGTATACGATCTTTTCAGTACTCTACATGTCTCTCTTCCTTGACAAGAGTTGGACAAGATCATGCAGATTTGGCTAGTATATCTTTCTCACTCTCTTTCTTATATTTTCAATAAAGATGTTATCTAGCATTGCAAAGAGCACAATTGTTACACCTATCATTGTACCATCTTCAACAAAGAACAGATAGCGTAGATCTATGACCTTAACCCTAGAATGATTGTGAGGGGTCATTTGATACTGTCAGCGACAAAATTTTGTGTTTTTGTTGTTTGTTGGTTTTTGAAAAAGTCCTCCATTTACATTTCCTATAATCTTTAGGTCTTTCATTTATTAGAAAATTTGGCGATCTTTGTGATCAGGGTGGCCAAACTGAGGGGATATACCTAAAACAACCGCACAGTGTCAAATGACACCTTGACAGAACAGAGTTATTATGGACAAAAGACGTTTGTCTAACGTTTTGGTGCTGCCCAGAATAGCTTAGTAACAATTAGTGACCACCCCACAAGTGACATATCCAAGTAACATTTTATATAAGCAAGAGCTGTGAGTTCACAATTCATTAGACATGTGCCTTGCGCCTGGTCGTTTTGCTGCCAGTTCAGGATGTCAAGGCACTGGCAATCCAGGTGCTTCACTGCTGAGGAGGCATTAGCTGAGATTCAGGATATCAGTTCTGATGAATCAGATGCTGACTCCTGGAACAGTGGATGTGAGCGTGATTGTGCGAATGATGGAGAAAATGTTACTGGATCAGCCTATGCTTCTGACCTTGATGAGTCTGATGTTTCTGTGAGCAGTTTTTCAGCATCTGATATTGATCTAGATTCATCTAAACCTGAGACTATGTATCAACCAGCACGCATGAGAGCCCAAACAGTCATAACCGTACAAGAGGATGATGAGCTGTCCAACTCCAATCCTGAGGAAAACCCAAAGACTTCAGTGAGACAGTCTCTCAATGTGCTGAGCAGTAGAACATCTGCGGCAGATGGCACCTTTCGTGGAAAGGATGGAACAGTTTGGAAGAAAGAGTGCAATGCCCGTGGGAGGGCCAATGCAGCAAATGTTGTGGGAAGAGCACAAGGTCTGCCGTTGCAGGCATGGCAGGTGAAGTCTCCTCTGGACACCTTTTTCCTTTTCCTTGACCCTGGCATGATCAGGAAGATCATTTCATTCACAGAAAAGGAAGCAAAGCATGAGAAAGGCCAGCAGTTTGATTTGAATCTTGGAGATAATGAATTACTGACCTTTATTGGATTGATGCTGGTGAGAGGTGTGTTTTGTGCCAAGAATGAGCCAGTCCATGCCTTTGGTCCAAAAGCATGGTAGAGCCATCTTCAAGGACACAATTCCCTGTCAACATTTTTTGCAATTGCAGCGCTTTCTTCATTTCGATGACAAAGAAACCAGACCTACCAGAAGGCAGAAAGACAAGTTCTGTCTCATCTGTGAAGTCTGGGACAAGTTGTCATGAACTGCAGGAGCAATTATTATCTGAGCGTTTTCCTTACCATTGATGAGCAGCTATTCACAACAGAAGCAAGATGCCCGTTTACACAGTACATGCCTTCCAAGCCAGGAAACTTCGGCATAAAGTTTTGGATGTTGGCCAATGCAGACACCCTATGTTCTAAACATCAAGCCATATTTGGGGAAGCAGTTTGATGAGGACCGTGGTGGCATGCAGTTTGGTGAACATGTCCTATCCCTGATGGAGCCATTTCTAGGAAAATACTACAATGTAACATCTGACAACTTTTTCATCAGTGCAAGGCTTGCTTTGAGGCTAATCGGAAGGAAAACAACCCTGGTAGGAACAGTGCGGAGTAATCGTCGAGAGGTTCCACCAGAGTTCACTGCATCATCTCGAAAGCTGAACAGCGTCCTTCAAGGCTACAATGAAGGTATGGGAGCTTGGTTGCTGTCATCTAATTTGAAGAAGACCAAGATTGTCAACATCTTGTCGACGATGCATCAACTTGATCAGACAGTTGTTGAAGATGGATCAAAGAAGCCTGATGTCATTTTGTTCTACAATGCAACCAAAGCTGGCATGGATCGGATTGATCAGATGTGTCGTCTTTATACAACAAAGCCTGGATGTCAAAGGTGGCTGCTGCAGGTATTTTGCAACATGTTGAATATCTGCGGGATCAATGCACATACCGTGCATGGTATTCTGGCCAGCGTGATAAAAGGCGCTCCTTCCTTCTGTCCCTTGTTAATTCTCTAGTGATGGCACATCAAGCATCCAAAGCTATCCCGGCAGTCATTCCAATGAATGGCCAAGCCAGCAGCAGCAGCAGCAGTGGCTGTAGCAGCAGCAAGCAAGTCAAGTGCCATGTTTGCAAGAAAACCTGACCACAAAATGCTACCAAAAGTGCAAGGTGTCATTTTGTGGCAAGTGCACAAAACAACAGTATGTCCGCAGGCTGTGCTAATCATGCACATTGCTAATATCTTTGTGTTACAAGGACATGATGTTTACAATAGCAGTTTTTCTCATCTTTTTGAAGTTGTTCAATGATTTTCCATCCCACTTTCCTACTTTTGTTCCTTGCAATCTATGTACAAAATATGTCTTTACTTCTATCATTTCATTCTAGATGTTTGATCTCTTCTCACATGGATTTCACCTGTAGCTGATACTCTCTTATCAGGGAACTTGCATTTTAATGTGTTGCTTTATGTCAGTTTAGTAAAGAGTTACTGCAATTCAAACCTTGCTCTAAAAAAAACACATCATGGTGTCAATTGATACAGTGCGGTCATTCTGGGTAGCCAGAACCTGCAGTCATTCTTTTTTAAAAATAAAGGCGAAGGATTTTGCATCAAAGGGTGGAATATGAGAGTGCTAAAGCATTTGAGGTGCTGCAGTACCACAGTTACTGCAAACAAAACAAAAAAAAAATACCATGACGTCAAATGACACCATGTGGTCGTTCTAGGTAGCCAAAACCTGTGGTCATTCTAGGGTTAATTAGACATCTACACACATTAGTAATCATTGCAGCTCATGAAATCATTCATGACACTACGTGGACCAAATTCAATGACCATGCTTACAGCATTTTCTGAAAGATGTTGCTGCACAGTGTGAGCAAATGCTTCATCCATTGAACGTCATTGTGGGTGGTCAGGTGAAGTGCTACCTGGTGGTGGGTTGATTGCAAATTTGTTGATGTTGCTTGATGGCTGTGTAAGAGGACTGTGATGAGGTGATAGTTCAAGTGGGTACAACAAACTTATTGGCTGGCGTATGATGTTATTTTGCTTTGTTGTGAGTAGAGTTGGGCACACTTGTCGATCATGACTTTCTGGTAACGTTACAAAGCCAATGGTGTTGCACTTGGTAGTCCCAGAGAACTTTGGACTGTCGTATATTATCACTTCAATATGATTGGAAGGCTTGAAGACATGGTAGTGAAAATATGATGGAAGGGAGCTCTCCTTTCAAGTAGGAACCCACGTTGTGTGTTGGAAAGAATGGTAGCATTGAGAACACAAAGGAGGAACTTCAGGCAAAGAGAAGTGACTCTGAGGAGGTGATGTATAAGGATGAAAACTCAGTGGTATTGATCATCAAGAAAATTCGGACTGTGACTTGTCTGGATAGGGTAGCAGTAGGGAATACAGGTTGGTGATGCATCTCATCTTGTGCAGTTGTAACATCTTCAGCAGTGATGTTGAAGTCAGCTGGCCATTTCAAACTGGCATAAAGAAGACATAAAGGACCATGTCACCATAGACGATGTGCAATAAGAAGACCAAGCTACCTTGTGAAAACAGAGACTGGCCAGAATTTTAGGTGCAACCATTGATTATTTTGACTATTTTACCCATGTTTTTTTTTTTTAAATCACTGGCCGGACTAGGTCTTAACAAAGATATTGCAAGTGACTCAGCACCAACCCTTACCTTGTGTTGGCAGAAATAAGCAGCCATTCCTGCAGTATTTTCACTTGGTTTTTGCTTTGATAGAGAAGAACCAATAAGCATGAAATACCTTGAAAGTCTAAAAGAAAATATCTTGTAGAGATTGAAACAAAGCCAAGTAAACTTTAGCGGCTGTTGCCATTACTTGACGGGGAGATTTAGCACTTGGAGACAGTGCTGGCTCATGCATGTGCAGTAAGCCCCTTTCTTCATTGCACTTGTACCCTTAACAGTTGAGGGCAGAACATGTAAGATCAAAGGCACTCTTCTGTCGCTACTCCCATGCAAATTGTGATTTTGAGACAACTATGCTCTCGATGATACCAAAACCTTTGTGAGCCTGTGAGAAAACACTTTCTCGTTGCAAGTATTTTCCAGCCAGGCAGAAGATTTCTCCACTCCTCCATGATTGCTGAACTTGGTTTCTCAGGCAATATAACCAACGAGGCTCTCTTCTCTTTCTGAAAAACAACAGCAACAACAGTTTCAGGCTGCAACGTCATGAAATGGCAGACAAAACAACTTTGAAGAACGTACCATGACTCTGAAGCAGTATGTGTAATGCTGATGTGAAGAAATCTCCTACCTGCATGCAGTGATCGATATACACTAACTGTCACATCGTTATAGCATACTGCATAGCTGAGCCTGCGCTGCAGCCAGAAGCAACATGTCTTGCAATGATGCTGTGCAACACATGCATAATGAGCATTGCATCTAGGATAACAGATGTGCTGGAAATACTGTGTTCAGGCCGGGCGCTCAAATGCTGCCTAGCTACCTGCATGGTAATTTGCAATGTAACGCACTTAACAAATCGGTGTGTGTGTGTGTATGTGTGTGTGTGTGTGTGTGTGTGTGTGTGTGTGTGTGTGTGTGTGTGTGTGTGTGTGTGTGTGAATTCTCAATAGGCACTAACCTATTGCCTTTATGCTGTGTTTGGTATGCTATATACTGACGTGGTAGTGATCATACCTGGAAGTTTAAAATCAGATGATTTGAGTGTGTGGGGTGTACATGGAAAGTTGGCTTGGTTGCTCTGTTGTTCGGTTAGTGACTTAGGGAACAGTCCTGGCTGTGCATCCCTTTTTCAGTAAAAATCAGTCCTAACTTCTCTTTGTAGTTGCAGGGCTTGATTCAGCTGTTACTAGTCAATCACAAGGTTTAGGCAGTTTTCAGAGAAGTCTGCAGCATTGTGAATGGCTGTGAGTAATACCCAAAATGACAGGTTAGGTTGGAAAGGTATGATCATCAGCAGTGGAAACTGGTTAAGTTCAGACATGTCTCAGGCAAATGATCTTCTTTTGTCTTTCTCCTCCACACTTTTGCAGACATCAAGGAATGTACAAAGGGCACTCACAATTGTGATCAAAATGCCAATTGCACTAATCTTGCAGGAGGATTTGAATGCACTTGCAGGACAGGTTACAGCGGTAATGGGACTACATGTACAGGTAAGTGCTGATGTGTAATTGCCATCGGCTGTGGAATACTTGGTATACCGTGCATGTTGATGCTGCAATCATGTTTTGATGTTGTGAGACTTTCTGTAACTGGTTAATTTTATTGCCATTTTGTCGCTTGCTGAGCATTTTACTTAGCCAAAAGTTTCAATTTATTGTTTTTGGATAATTATCTGAGCTTGATTTTTGAGTGTAGTGATGAATGTTGGTAACTTGTAGCTACTGAATTAGCATTCATTGAACAGCTTTCAATGAACTGAAGCAATGCCCTCAAACCAAACGCTTGGTAATATCACCCTATAACTATAATTTGCTGGTGAAATGAATCCATCAGTTTTTTTTATGAGATTATCTTCATTGTTATCTTGGATTTGTATTTTTTGCGCTGTTGCACAACAGCAGTTTAAAGAAAAAGTAGCATTTTTGCCATGTTCCCAACCTTGACCTATATCTTTTTAACAGGAGTGAATTTTAAAAACCACTAACAATATTTTTTAGACAAAGCCTTCAAGACGATGTATGCCAATTAAGTTTGATGACCATACTTTGTTTGAAGCGTAGGAAACAACTCTTTGGAGGTTGGCAGAAGTGAATCAGAGAATCACTGTATTCTTTGTCCCCTAGTGAAGCTGCTAACTTGGCTGGGGTATCAAACAGCACCTCACACTGAAATTGATCCAATGATAGCATACAGTTGGCAAAGTGCAGGTAGAGAATGATAGCCAGGATAGTTTGGCAGAAGTCTGATCACAGATCTAGCCTATCTGGTTTGCAGTGCACTTGCTGTGACCTGCATAGCGATGGCTCAATCTCCTCACTTTTGGGTTTCTCCTCCTCTTCCAATGGCCTGCACTCTCTTCAGTGCTCCTCTGTACCCGGCCCAAGTCGAGGAGTGGGTGGTAAGACTCTTTAAGAATCGGTGGGCTCTCTCCATGTACACTTGTTAGAATTTCTGCAGGCTTTACATGCTCCTCCATTAGCCAGGGCTCCAGAATCACTCTTTGTTGCAGGGATTAGTGGAAGCTTATCACTGACCAGGACACTCCCTTCCCACTGAGCCCATAGCTGGTCGGCATGACAGTGTCAATGTCCCTGATCCGTCAAGCACATATAACTGACCGGCCCTAGTACGAACACCACCACTGCAGGGATCCATGGACTATTGTAATGATTGTTGCTACGTTCTGTGATGCTACACTAGGAGGTAGAATACAGTGATGGTGAGCCAATGCCGGTCTTGAGCAAAGATTCCTGCAGCGGTTAGAAGTACTAGCTGCTGTTGGCTGTACCAGTAGGACAGGCAACTCAAGCTATGGGCTGCTTGACTGAACTTGCCTATCCGTGATACTACATAGGCAGAGGCGGGACTAGGGGGTGCCCCCACCTCAGAACCAACCTCAGAATTTTTTTCAGCCACTCCTATAGAGCCCAGGCAGTACAGGCTAGACTACATGTAGTGTGTGGGGCCAGGCCATGCAAGCCTTGTACAGCTGCCTTGAACTCGATCGATCAGCCTAGTAGTACATGTACTAGATCTAGTACATGTACATGTAGGCCTACATGTACCGGTATGTGACATATGCACCGGATGCTCTGGCCTTCCATGACACCACCACTGCACAGTCATGACATGCAAGTTGAAAGATAAACTTCAGAACCGGATTGTGTAGCTGTCTATGTCTACTACAAACTACAATACTGTAATCCTTTTCTCTATAGTGTTTGTTCTGCCATTCTGACAGACTTAGGCTTCTTCCTGGATGGGTTATCTTTAGATAGTGAGAGAGTTGAGTCAATGTCCAGGCGTTTGTCAAAACGCCCTTCTGAAGGGCAGCCCAGTATCGATGACTGTCAGTAAACGCGCGTATTCTCAAGATCCTTCACTGGCAACACAGCCACTCAGTGCCAAAGATAGCACCACGTCATTTTCACAGCTTTTTCAGTTCTTCAACAAGCTTTATTTTGCAAATATTACCCACAGGGTAAAATTTAGTCAATGTTTCTACTTGTTACACTCTTATTGAACAATTTGATAAAC
>JAOWAW010136277.1:0-11161 GCA_028565695.1 Nicola tetela
ATAATAACAATAATAATAATAATAATAACAATAATAATAATAATAATAATAATAATAATAATAATAATAATAATAATTTAGAAGGAGATAACGCCGGGAAGAACAAGAATCAGAAAGGGAGAAATCACTGAACACCGGCGAGGCTGGTGAGAAAGAACGAAGAAAAAAAATGATACGTACAAACTCGCACAATGTAAACGGCTCCTTTAACCTTGTTGTCTAAGATACCGGCACGCTGCCGATATATGGGCTGGCGTCCGTGCATTTGTGCTTCTGGGAACAGCTAGTCTCAATACAAATGTGTAGTTTGGAGACGTCGAGTTAGCAGAGTGCGTGCTCCTTCACGCGGTTTCGCTGCGGAAGCTGCGCTGGTATTGGTTCCATGATTGGGACGACAATGGAGAACCGATCTACGAGCTGGGCGAGCTCTATTACCGCGACCAATTCTAGGATTTCATTCCCTAGCAGAAATCAGTCGAAACTTCCGTGTCGGCATCGAGGAGGCGGACGACCCGGAAGGGAATGGAATTCTCGACGAGGGTGATGGGAAAGCTTTTTAGTGCCGACAAGGAGCGCTGGTGCGACGTGGCGTGACAGAGAATTAGTCTGGCCAGGAATGGTTTGAAGGTTACGTTCGTGGATAAGGAGTTGATAGAACAGGCGCTGGACGAGTAATAGAAAAACATGTTATAGCCAGTCATGTGAGTCATGTTTCCTAAAAGCTTGTGCGTTTTCATCATAAACGACATGCCTTCACACAGGGAGACCTACAACTCTGAACAACCACTCTCCGATAATATTTATTTGGACTCGACGTTTCGGCTACGTGTCATAGTCTTCATCAGCAAAGAACTTTTCCTTGTGCGTTTTATTGCCCATGAAGTATTAAGATTAAGAAAAAAAAAAGTAATGGATTTGCGTACAAACCGTTTTAGTTATCTCAGGAGATGCCAAAAACTGAACACCTATGCCTCCCCCCTGCCTTCCCCAATATGAATTTGTTAGGACTCAAATGGTTAAAAAGTGACAATTGGACGACAGTTTCAGAGCACCCAACCCTCCTTATGTTTATGCAATTAAGCCAGGTGAAGGAAACCCCAGAACTTCCTAATTAGGAAGCCGAATGTTTCCCAGTTGGGAAACAGGGCTTGAGAAGTCTATTGCCAAAGGATTACAGGACAAATTCAGACCAAGATAAGAAAAAGCAGCAAAATTTACATGGACATCTAATTTTTTTTTCTGAAAAGATTGGACTCACAATCTATGATCACGTGGAAGAGTAGAGAAGGTGTTGGATGATTTGATTAAATTCTGCCTCATCACAATTCTGTTTTCAACATTCATTTGATAAAAGTAAGGAAAGTTTCTCACAGCCTGTTTTGTGCTACGTGCCAGATTTCACAGTGCGTGTTCTCGTGAAGCCAAATGAGGCGTCTCACCGTGTCGGCCTCGGAGGAGAGTATCTACTGTCAGTCACGCCAATAGCAATACAGCTCTCCTCCATTGGATCAGGTAAAAACACCTGTCGTTGGAAACGATGTCTCCATTTTGTTGCAGTAAATGTATCAGCTGTTACTGAAATGAACACAGAGTGGAAGGGTAGGCTCAATAAGTGACATGCTGACAAATGACAAAAGGCTGACCGGTTGCAGTTAAAGTACATGATACAGGGATTCAACATTATACTATTACCTTTAATTTTATCTGAAATGGAAATCATAGCTTAGCATGTTAAGATAAATTTTGTTATCTTCTATTATTTGTCTTGAGGATGTGACTGTTTTTGAAGACTTTTCTCTTGCTATATCATATTGTTGTTAAATCACTCTCATATATGCATAGACTTTTAATGTCATGTCTTTAGTATGTATGTTTTTTTTCTGATGGATGAACGACAGGTGAAGTGCAATGCACATGGCCGCTGCGTTACATCCGACGATATGGTCGTGACAAGACAAAGTTTTCCTTTGAAGCCGGCCGACGCTGTGAGCACCTTACTGGTATCTTTGAGTTCCGCACTGGCCAGGGAAATGAAATATTTCATAACTGCCACCTGCGAATCAAGACGCTTGAAGCAAAGCGACATGAGAGCCTGCAACAGCAAGACTTCCGCACTCCATCGACTGCAGGCAAACAGCGCTACCAGAGTGCGACTCTTCCTACGAGATCAACGCATCGTTCTGTCAGCAAATCTCCAACCATAACATCGCCAAAGCAAACGCAGCCTGACAATCCGTTTGGAGACTTGGAGGATGTGTTCAAGCCGAGTAATATCGATCCTCCACCAACGTACAACCAACTGATGCGTTTGTCACAGCAGCCAACAGCTGCTGGACAAACTGTGGTGAAGCCATTGAACGTTGAAACAGATGAAGACCGCTATTCATTTATCAAGCCACAACCATGGGCAGAGCATGCCGCTGCCAAGGCAGCCAAACAGCAGACAGCAGCTTCCATGATTTCATCCCCATTGTTTGATGAAAAACCTATTCCTCAAGAAGGTAATTACTCCAACGTGAAAGATACAACCCGGGCTGACCTTCCTCCATCCACAACTGGGTACAATGTCTTAAAATACTCCACAGACATGCCAACGACAAGTGCAGCTCCGACCCGACCTCAGCCGAAACAACGGCCATCATCAGTTCTAGCTAAATTTGATGACATTGGTGATGAGATCGCTGATCTGGCTTTAGAGCTTGAGAATCCAACAGAGCCTGTAAAAGACATTCCACCCAAACCTGCAAGGAGGTTGGGCAACATGAATAATCCCTTCCAAGCCAGACCAGAAGCAAATCCACAGAAGGGAAAGAATCCATTTGGTGATCTTCCAGGCACTTCCCAAGGGAAAGAGCCGTGGGTTTTGTCACCAGCTGCCTCTAATCAGCGTTATGACAATTTTAAACTGAAGCCACGTTCAGGAAATGTCAACAGTCAAAGTGGTGCTTATGATAATCCACGCTCCGAAGCGTGGGCAATGATGAACACCGCCAGTCACGCTCCACCACCAAGACACAATGATTATCTAGACATGACCATCAGTCAATCTCAGGCGAATGACGCACCACCTCCGGTTCCAGGGAAGGCAAGCCATCGTCACACTTCACCTCAGTCTCCTGCAAATATTGGGGAGGGTCCTGCACCGCCAATCCCTCTGAAGAAGAAGTCTTCCTCTGAGAGCTCCAACAGCCAGTCCCACTCGGTGTTTGATGTCGATGATTATGAAGGGGTCATCATGCCGGGCAAGCAACCACTCTCACCGCAAAGTTCCATGAAACCCACTGCACTGCCCTCGGGTGGAACTCAGCCGCAGCCTGCAACTCCTAAGAAGAATAATCCATTCGAAAGTTTTGAGCAGCCACAGCCACCGACAAGACAATCAAAGACTGCCTCAAATAGCCAACCCCCACCACCTACCGTGTCATCTCCAAATCCATTTGATGCCTTTGAACAACCGGGTGCAGGGCTCAATGGTAGTCATGGCAACACTGAGGAAGTAATGCTTCAGTATGAGCCTGTTGAGCGAGATGAAGATGAACCTGAGCATTATGACGCAGTCGCAGCGGACCAGAGAGACCACGGCATCGTTGAGCTTGACTCGGATGATGACTTCCTTGAACAAGTAGCTTACGTCAATAGTCCCCAGGGACCCCCTTCACACACACCATACGTCGACATGAGCCATGGTACTGGCTTCTTCCAGAAGTAGCAACAAACATGGTTAGGTAAAGAGTCAATTTCTTCGGCCATCTTTCAAAGCCTTTATCCCTTCTCTATCTCCGTTATCCACTCTGATGCCCCTGTGCGAGACCTCACTATTTTTCACTGCCATCATTAGCAAACAGTCATGCTGTAACCTCTGCATAGCTTGATTTTTTACTTCCATTCCTGTGCATATCAACAGCAGAGATACCAGTGGTGGTAAGCCTGAACAGCTATTAATTTTTAAGAAACACAAGACAGAATCCTGACCAACTTACAGTTTTCTTTCGTCCAAAAATGTGACTTTATTCCTAGGCTGAAGCTCAAGGTGTGCACTTCCAATTCATGTTTTGTGCATTAACCAAGACTGCTTGATTAATTTGCTTTAGTCAAGCAGCTGCTTCACTAATAAACTATGAATGCTAAGCTTCCCAAAGTCTAATTTCTTCTCTATACTGCCATGTATATGCCATCAGGGGATTCACTTGGTGGTCACTTGAACTTTTAAAATAATGTAATATTATATAATTATTTCAGCCAATTTTTCCAATGAAATTTCAGGTACTACATGTAATAGTAGATCTGCCTTTGTTTTCACAAGTGTGATGTATTGCATCCGGGTTAAACTGTTGTCAAATTGCCGTGAACCACTGCTGCTTCTACGTACGTGTGGTTCTCTGCTGTGATCCTCTCTCTCACTACTGCCAATGTAGTGGTTTCTGTTATTCTAACTCATGAGCAATCATCCCACTCTTTGTCATTCCTTTCTCCCACAAGTTAATGTGTTTGTAGGTATACAGATGTGACTCCCTCACTGTTGTATGTGTACATGCATGTGTGGTGAATGCGTGTTTGGCGTATGTGTGTGTGTGTGGTGTATGTGTGTGTGTGGCATATGTGTGTGTGGTGTATGCGTGTGTGGTGTATGCGTGTGTTTATCTGTATGGTTGCTAGTTGGCATTAACCAGTATGTATGAACTTACACAGACACACCCTGACATCCTTGCCAAAACAAGAAACAACCACCTCAGAGCAGGATAAAATCACCCATAGTTACAGAAGACAACAGACCTGCCCAGTCAGTAGAAATAGCTGAGCAGCATCAGCTCAATCACACGATACTTCCTCAAGAGCAGACACACAATTATTGCAAAGAGGTACTCTTCATTTCGAAGCAAATGAGTAATATAATCAACACTGCTAATAGTTCAGTGACAAGTATATAGTTGCATTTTCAAGGGAGTGTGACTTTGTTATTTTTGTCTGTTTCTCAAATCGGCAGTGGCTTCCTTCAGACTAAAGCGCGGCTGCCACTAGCAAGAGCCTTGGTGACATTTGCATTGTGCTCTTGTAGTTCAGCAAAAACACGCTCAATAACTGGTTTGTAGTTGGTCTCACTTGAGCGAGCAGCAATGAATTCCTGCATTACAAAATTGCTCTGCTCAAAATGCTGCCAACGTCGTTCTAAGTTCACAAGCTGTGTGTGAGTGTCATTTGCTGCAAGCTGCGCCTTTAGCTCATCATATTTCGAGCTAAGTTCTTCGAGGCGTTTCTTCGCAGCATCTCGCCGCAAAGCAAGAGAGGTCTTTTCTGCAGCAAGCTGCTTCTTCTTCATCTCAGCATCACGCTGAAGACCAACAATGTTACTGTAGACCTCAAGCTCTTCCTGCATTTTTGACATCTTGGTGTTGAGGTCAGCCTGTTCCCGTCGTAGTTTCTCTTCAGCCATGCTAAAGCGTGACAACTGATGTTTAAGCTTCTCAAGTTCTTTCTCCAACTCCTGTGCTGTCAAGTCCGATTTTTCGAGTTCTCCCTCCTTGAACAAAAGGTCATCTTGCATCTGAAGAAGTTCTTCTGGTGATGGAAGATGTTTGGTGGCAGCTAATCGACGACTAGATGACTCGAGAACACTTGTGATTTCTGACTGAAGCTGTTGCTCACGGCTCACCTCAGCTTGGTACTTTTGTGGGAAGTTCTCCAAGAACTGCACAAGCTTCTCTTTCTGTTGTCGTATCTTCTGGTACTCGGCAAGCTTATCATCAAGTTGGTCGTCATAGTGACTGTCGAGCTGCAACAGCTGTTCTTGAAGGTCTTCAATCTGCTCGTGCAGCTCGGCCGTTTTCTTCTGCATTCCAGCAATTTCCTGATTGTCATCACGTACCTAAACACAAATGCACACATCCAGAAGCAAACTTAGAGAAGCCATAAAGAAATGCACAAGCAGCAGTCTGCCTGGTCAGAGACATTTCAAATAGTGAGAGAACACTTCTTACCAATTTTAGGATACTCAACCTCCTCTTAAACCTTGATAATACCATTCAAATGCCTACCGGTAGTTGCAGTTGTTTCATTGCCGAATTAATAACAGAAAACATTATGCTATGGACATATGGACGTATTCATTAAAATTTTAGTCCCTATAGAAAAATTGCACATGTTCCCTGACCCCACCCCAAGGGAATATAAATGGCCTTCCCATAATATTGTGTCAGGCCTTCCCACAAAAACTGTCAAGTTTCTGATTTGCATGGCACTTCTAAAGAGATTCAAACTCCACAGTGAAAGAAATGCCCAAGGTCTACAGAATAATACATGGGTTCTTTTAAAGGCATAAAGCTGACATTGCAGTGCCAGATAGATTTGAACTATATATCCAAACACCGCATTGCATTTCTGTTCACAAAACCACTGCCTGCTCAAATACTACATGATGCTGACAGCAGGCCAGAGAGCTGATTTCAATAATCAGTGCTTGTCAAGTTGCAGTAGCAGTCAACATGTGTGGGTTGATATCAAAATATGAAAATCATTTGTTTTTCCCCACATAAACAGGGAGAGCATAGTTCTATTCAAACTGGACAGATAAAACAGAAAAATTCTTTCACCAGCTGCTGGGACTAACTTAAGAAAAACGTACAATAACGTTCACACACACATACACACACAAACACACACACACAGACAAACACAAACACACACACACACTAGATATCTTCCACTCACTTATGCCCTTGTTTGTCTGTCCACTTCTCCAGTACATACTCACAGCCTCTTTTTACAAATTCTCTCACACAGTTCATAACAGTTTTTTTGCCTACCCACGTTATCTCTGGGTATTATGTTGAAATTAGCGGTGCTAGGATAAGACCAAAAGGAACCTTACTTGCTTCAGGAGTCTTTCTCGTTCTTGCTCAGGGGTTTCCTTTGTCTCACGTTCTGCTTCTTCAACAATCTCATCTCGCTTTGCCTCGACTTCCTGAAGATGGCGGTAGAGATCGGCGGCTGCCTGTTTGATAGAAGACTGGGACAGCTCCTCTTCTAACTGATGAAGAGCAGCCTGTGAAGAAAGAGAGCACAATAACAAAAATAATCTGTAACTTGAAGTGGATTTTCCTATCACGGGGAAGCATAGAAGTACTGTACGGACACAGGTTGACAACAGCCAGCATGTATAGAGGAAAGAGAGAGGAGAGAGAGAGAGAGGGAGGGAGGGAGGGTTGGAGGAAAGGAGAGAGAGAGAGAGAGGGAGGGAGGGAGAGTTAGAGAGAAAGAGAGAGAGAGAGAGAGAGAGAGAGAGAGCGAGCAAGATAGACAGGGAAAGAGATGTGATAGCCAGGAAAATTTTGTTAATTTGGTTTTATTCTTGATGATAAAGATCAATGCTGAATCAGTATGTGGTGTGTCCAGCTAACACATGGCATAAAACTGAGTTAAAACTTTGGTATGGTATTCATCAAATTTGACAAAATAGGACAACCGGAAGATCGCCATACTGACGGTCATTAAAAATAAAACCTGTCTCTGGGAAGGTTCCACAATGAACGCAGAAGAGGTAGAAGCATTGCAGATATAATTGGAGTATATGGTTAGGCAGTTCCTTAACACCACTCAACACAACCATACTTTTTTGGATCTCTGGAGAGGGTAAACCTCTGCTTTCCAGCCAAACATTGGGGAAAAAAATTCAAGGAGCTCTCTAAAGTGGCATTTGTCTGAAAACCTGGTGCAGTAGAGCTACTTGAGTGCACTGAAACTGCGGTGATTGCCTGGTTTGTGCTCAAATCCTGAGGGCTGGACAGGAGTGTTGTGGCAAGTAAAATCTGTTCAAGTATATTTTTTTATGAAAAAGCCAAGTCATGGTGCATCACTATAGCAATATCTATAGTGCACTCTCCAGTTCAAAAATATAAGGTGATAAAGACAGCCATTTATCTTGCTGGAACCTCAACATGTATTGTGTCTAAATCTTGGTGTACAAGCTGCTCTAAGACTGGCAGAAACTCCTTGAGGCAATCACTAGTAAAAGACCAACGTAACAAAACCAATGAGATGCACAAAACAGAGCTGCTCTTGTATGTTATTTCATCAATTGCGAATATGAGCCTAGGATAATGGGCACACACATACATTCTGTTTCCAACTGATCCCACAAAAACCTACAGCTACCTTGTCGTGCACAATAAAAAATCATTGCCACAGAGAATCAGAAGTGACAGAGATTTCACACAACCTTTCAAGAGAGGTGAGTATTGAGGCAAACCAAGTTTTGCATGCTAAGGTTGCTGCCTACGTAAGTTGGTTAGTAGATCATGTGTAGCATCCATACTCTATGCAACATTCATGTCAACATGGCCTTGTAATCACATGCACACCTGGCAGATAGTGTACGGACAGGTCTACACTGCTTGCTGCTGTCACCAGCTGGGTCCATGTGGCTTCACACCACTGGTCCAAGCATTAGGGGCTGACTTGTATGAAAGACTTCATGAAGTTCGATAGCTCTAACGTTTTGTTTAATTGTCTGTTCATTTATTGGTGTTACTGGTATTATTTGAGGATCACTCAACAGTGCATAAGTGCCCTGATGAAGGAGTTTTCCTTTCATATCAATAACTTAAATAACACTACAGAGCATAGACATAGGTACAACTTGAGCCATCATGGGATTGGTATGTCATTTTATGGGTTACTTCTGCTGTGCCCAGTGTTCCTCTACAGCCCCTTAAAACACACTACATTTATCAATGGCCTGTAAAGCATCTGGTAGTGAAGGGGTGGGTGATAAAAGAAGCTATTTAAATGGTGAGAGGTTTTCACATAATGAAGGATGAGCTGGTGAGGTTTATGGCCTACACAACACCCATTGTTATTCACCCTTTAATAATAAAATAACATTACTAACGGGCGCTATGCATGGTTGTCAATGTACAATAAGAGAATTTTCTTTTTTGATGAGCAAAACAGAGCTAACTGTTGATCAGGTAAACTTGGGTTTCAGTTTTTAGTTATTTTCAACATTGCCATGGTGACAGACCAGCATTCACGTCTTTTGGTGAGGTGATTCTCCAGTCCAGTGCAGTCGTGGTATGTCTTTGTACTGATTTGAATAGTGGCAATCGTTCGGTACCTAGTATGCAAAGATGGCTAGTCATTGTAGGTGGATGGTGCGGCAGAGAGCTGCATGTATCTGATGCTGAAGTCGTTTGTTTTATATCTGCTCTAACTTGAAGTATGGCGATAAAGAACAAACCCGAGGAATAAAGTGAGCTGCAAAAGAAGTGAGCGGTGTAAGGATGTGAAATTGGTGCTAATAGAAAAGACAGCCCTTGTCTATAGGCTGCTCATATTCTCTTCCTGTGCTGATCAACTTTAAGTGAGGTACATAATTTTATAAATGCTTGGTTTGCCCCCCCCCCCCATGCTTGTCTTTTGGCTTAAAGAATGCAGGTGAACAACTCCAGCCTCAATTTGGTCTTCTTCTACCTACAGAAATTGATCATGGCACCAACCAAAGAGTGACAGGGGAAAATGCAGCAAATTGAATCCCCCAAACTTTGTCAATGAGCTTAGAAAGCACTTCTGACCATGTGAGCATAAATGATCCACAACGACTTCCGCCTGCCTCCCCCCCCCCCCCCCAAAAAAAAGCACCTGCCCCTGACTGAGTAATGTCGTAAATGCAAGGTCATCAGTCTCCCCTAGCTCCAATGAGTCAATCTGTTGAGAAAGACATTGAAGGACAATTGCTCACAAAGATTTGATAGAGAAAAGAATAATTGACAGAAAGAATCCACCTGACTTTAATCCTCTCTATGAACTCTCCAATGGAACTGTTCATCAGTTGAATCTTTTTACAAGCCAAGTCACACTGCCTACATGGTTGGTGGAATAAAGATGACCTCAAGGGGCTGTTTCTGAATATGGGGTGAAGATGTCATCCTTTTGTCATGGTGCATATTGCCCATGTAAAATTCGAAAATTGATGCAATTGAGTTAAACCTTCATTATTGAACAGGGAATGTCAGAGAAACTATTCCCACTATCTACTTTACAATAGTGCAACTAGACTGTTGAAAATGATTTTTTTAGGATCTTGAGAGCAGACTTTTGCATACATCATTTCACTTCATACATCCAGACAATCATCCCTGATGAATGGATGCTGGCATCAGTCACTGATAATTCTTAACAGAGCAGGCATTAAGTATTGTTGTGTCAACATAAAATGGGCACGAGGGCTCTCATCTGTTACCATGGCTACCATGCAGGAGAACTACTAGATGAAACTCAGAATAAGGATCTACCTAACTCTGCACGGCTCTAACTTCGCCACAAGATGCATTATTCAAAATGTTATTACACGTATTAAATTATTTAAAATGTTGGAAGCACACTAGTGGAGATGGGAAAAAATATTTCCAGAGCCAGCCTCTTCATTGGTGGTGGCAAACTGCTACCCTCCCCCTCATCCACAAATCCTCAACTCAGAATAAGGGTCACCCCAGGGTCAACCTGTTTTGAATGAGAAAAAACTGGCGATCGATCAAGTCCTAGTCGATTGTCGAAAGCGAGGCCAGGCCGCCTGCCGGCATGGCACCCCTGCTTGAATGTTACCATGGTCGCATGGCTGTCAAAGGTGCAGATGCCACAGGCAGCCATGCACGCGAAAAGGGCTGATCAGCTGGCCTTTTTGAAGGCCATCTTCAAGGAGTAGCCATCAGAAGAATGAGTGCATGCTGCACAACAGACATCAGGTTGCTGCAAGGCAGGATGCACCCTTCTAGGCACGCTGGTGTTGCGACATGTACCAGCTGCCAGCACGTTTTCCATCAGATCTGCACAACTGATGATATGGAGAAACTGTGCAAGTGCTGCGTAAAGTGAATGGTCATGTACACACATGCACGTACTCATCTATCAAATTTTGTTCTCTCTCAGCTTTCTCTCTATCTTCCTCTCTCTCTCTCCCCTCCCCCCCCCCTCTCTCTCTTTCTCTCTCTCTCTCTATCTCTATCTCACTCTCTTCCCTGTTTACACCTTCTTCTCTCACAATCTCTCCCTTTCTCCCTCTTCCCTTCTCTTTCCTTTCTTTCTGTGTGTGTGTCTCTCTCTCCCTCTCTCTCTCTCTCTCTCTCTCTCTCTCTCTCTCTCTCTCTCTCTCTCTCTCTCTCTCTCTCTC